>CM060923.1:287863195-288078195 GCA_030737875.1 Allium sativum | reverse complement strand
ATTAAGTTCAGAGCCGCGAGCTAAATTTAGCAATCAAAAGGGGAAAAAGAAGAAAAACATGAAGAAGAAGAAGCAGCACACCTAAGTTGAAGAATCTAGGAGTGGCAAGCCGATTTATTCTTCCCTTCTAGATTAGGCCTTCCTGATTTGGGATTAGGAATGAGACGGTATTTTCGTCAAATAGTTATTTAATTAAACATGGAGGGGGACTATGGAGGGAAAACGAAAATTTTCACCAATTAGCGTGGCCTTGAAATGTAAATGCAGCGCAGAAGTCTATTTCCAAATGCATAGCAAAAGCTTTCACCCATTGCTAGGACTATGGATGAAGTTTGACTGGTTTGCCTTTATTATTCGGTTTATTTTAGTATGCTGAATGAAGTAAAATGTCCAAAATCATGGATTATAGCCAAAATTTAACGAATCGATATTGGTAAATAAAGCCTACATTTACATATTGAAGTTAAATACGACAAATTAATTATAAAAATTAGTTAATAAATATTTAATGTTGACAAAATATTATCTATAAAAAATGTTTAGTATAAAAATTAGTTATTAAATATTTAATGTTAATAAAATATTCAGTCACATCATTAGTAATTATTTTATTGTGATTATTGACTATTAAAAACTAATTATTGAACAATAAAAATAATTTTTAAATATTACATTGTTATCAATTATTAATTATTGAACATACTAATGATTATTAAAAAATAACACTAAAGTATTTTTAGAAAAATAGCATAAACATCTTTTGCAAATATGTTGTAATTCTGCTGCAAAATAGCTTCGATATATATTCGTCGATATTTTGCCTCTAATTGCAGCGGATAATAGCGATAGAAAAATTCTGTCGGTAACTTGACGTAATTTGCAACGGCTTAGCAAGGGATAATAGAAGACGACGGTAATAAATAAAGGAAAATAAATTTGAAAAAATAGAAAAACTATCCCTTGTAGATCACATGGAAATCCGTCGCTAATTAGTGACGGAAAATTCCACTTTTAAAAACATGACGCTAAATCAGTGTTTTCTTGTAGTGAACACATTCTCCAACTTAAGGTACTACTTGCTATTTTGATAGAAGTTATAAAGTTGTTATTATGTCAATAACTCATCTTTTCAAAACGTAAGCACCTTTTTGTAACTTTTTTGAGATATATGCAAATATCATGTGGAACTTTTTCGGGCATATTTATAAGATCAATGCATGCTAGTTTCTTTTATCCAGTGGCATTCAACGTGGATTAAAAGAAAAATTACAAATATTATTTAGATCTTGGAATGAATACCGAACCATCTACAAACATTTCCAATGGTAAACATAAAAACTTCCAGTTGGGAGAGGAACATGCTTTTGTAGCGATACTGGCCTTGTAAAAGTTAACATAGATATAAATTAAATTAAGTAGAAAGATCATGATGATTAATCAGTACATTACAAATGAAGATTTGGTCAACCTTCAATAAGGAAATTTATATGGTGAAACATAAACAAATTTGGTTAGATGTTGCATATATTGGTGTGATCCCTTTGGTACTAATTAAATTTCTTTGTGTAGCCTTCATATAAAATTTTCAAATATATTAACAATACAAAGATGACTGCAAAATGAAGTGATTAAAACCTATACAAATGGATGGTAACCATAATATTTATCTGCCATGAGAGAAAAATGCACCTCATAAAATTTCTTACCCACGAAGAAAAACTATTGCATATAATTACTGTAAATTGATGTAAAGATCATCTTTGTGTAAACACTTTGAACCGTTAATTTTTTGATGAACTGAGGACCACTTTTAAATTATGTTCTAGAAAGTTTTGTTCGAGCTTGAGGGGTGGATTTATAGAATATCACAAGACTGGAAGGGATATCTATGGTTCTCCCTTATCAAATTATCTTCTTTTATCAAATTTATTATGAGGCTTAAGATATAGAACATTGAATATTAAAAATAAAAAATGCGCTTCAGAGATGGAAATGGAGAGTTCCTTTATTTATAACATTAGAGTGTTCCTTTTTCCTAACATGGAATTCATGTTTATTGTCACATGTATAATAACATGCTAAAAACCAAATTTTATTATGCTTTGGAAGTAAATTCTGCAACCGAGCATGATATGAAACAAAAATAAATTGAAAGCTGCAAATCCGAGCATGTGATGAAAGAAGATTGGCTTTAGATTTTTTTTTAATACTTCGAGTCATTAAATTTATAAAACAACATAATTATATTGCATGTGAATTAAAAATAAATGAACTGATTAATTGACATATAACATAAAAGATGTTAAATGTGTATCCAATTGGCATCATAGAGAACACACGAATTTATAATGGTTCCACTATCGTGAGATAGTGTACGTCCACTTCAATGGTGAAGAGATTTTATTAATATTCAAGAGATTATAGAGTTTTTAAAGTAGAGCAAAAGAAATGAAGAATATAAATGATCTCACCTATCATTCTTAAATAACATCTCTATGCCTTTCTTTATATAGAGGAAAATGTTTTTTGGGAATGAATTAATTTGATTTATGTAAATAAATCAAATCATGAAAGACTAATATTCCCCATTAATTTGATTACCATATGATTGATTGATAACTTTCTATTTTCTCCATCAATCAATCCCTTTTCCAATTTTAATTTCTTTCTGTTTCTTTTTCCATGAAACATGGCAACAGATTAGATGACGAATATCTCCATATCCCCTATTCCTTTCATTTATTTCCATTTCTCTCTTGCACAAAACGGGTAACCAAATTACCATGAATATCTCAATAATTAATTAGATATCGAAATATTGTATCATTAAATTCCAATAATCCCCACCTTGATACAATATCTCACGCAACCTAGAGACTCCAATGTGAATGCTTCCCAATGAGTTCCTACTAAAGCCACCCCTTATTGCATTTTTCAGTGAACTCCGGCAAGGCCACCGCCCACTAACAAAGTGTTGAAAGCATTCAAAAAACAAGGTAGACATTGTGCAACCAACTCCAATCTCTTCATACAAGAAGAATACCATATCTTATCTTGACTTCAACCAAGTCACTCTCTTTCCATTATGCCACCATGTGGCGCCTGGCACTTCATCAAGTGAATCAAGTTCGAGCAATGCCCAAACTTGGTAGTAGGTAAGGCCTTCGTAAACATGTCTGCTGTATTTTCATTTGTGTGAATCTTCTGAAAACGGACTAACTCCTCATTCATAGAGATAAGGAAAGACTCTCTTTCCTCTGTATGCTTTGTTCTAGAACTGAAAGCCAGATTTTCAGCTAAATGAATTGCACTTTGACTGTCATAATTCACCAAATAAGCATCTTGTATGAAGCCCAAATCACACAATAACTTCTTCAAATAAAGTGTCTCCTTAGCTGCCTCAACTGAAGCTATCAACTCTGCGTCTGTAGTAGACAAAGAAACTATAGTCTGCAACCTCGATCTCCAACTAATAGTTGTTTCTCCAAGTGTGAACACATAGCCTGAGGTTGACTTCCTTCTATCTCTATCTTCGGCATAGTCTGAATCCCACAATCCAACCAAGTTGAAATCCTTATTTCTGCCGCAAAAAACAAGCCCATAATCTGATGTTGCTCTAAGATATCTAAAAATGTACTTCACTACATCCCAATGCGATTTTCCCGGATTTTTCGTATATCTACTAACTAATCCAATAGCTTGAGCAATGTCGGGTCTAATGCACACCATAATATACATCAAGCTACCTACTGCACTGGCATAAGGCACCTTCTTCATATATGCCTTGTCCTTCTCTGAGATCAGAGAGCCTTGATTAGAAAGCTGTATATGCAAAGGCATGGGTGTACTAATAGCCTTTGCACCATCCATGCTAAACCGAGCAAGCACCTTTAGAATATATTCCTGTTGAGCAAGTCTCAAAAGTCCAAGCTTTCTATCTCTTTGGATTTCCATCCCCAAAATTTTCTTTGCTTCTCCAAGGTCTTTTATATCGAATTCCGCTTTTAATTTCAACTTCAACGCATCAATTTTAGCTTTATCCTTGGAAGCAATCAACATATCATCCACATACAAAAGTAAATACACCCAATTATTATTCTTTAAATGCTTAAAATAAACACATGCATCTTTAGTACTACGATTAAAACCATGTGAAAGCATAAAAGAATCAAACCTTTTGTACCATTTTCTAGGCGACTGTTTTAGACCATAAAGAGATTTCTCCAACTTGCATACCCAATCTGACTTTCCATCTTCAATAAATCCTTTTGGTTGCTTCATGTAAATGGTTTCCTCCAAGTCACCATGCAAGAAAGTGGTCTTCACATCAAGTTGTTCTAACTCCAAATCGTAAGCGGAAACTATTGCAAGTAGGATTCAAATTGAAATTTGTCTAACAACCGAAGAAAATATTTCATCATACTCTAACCCCTTTCTTTGTGAAAACTCTTTGGCTACTAATCTTGCCTTGTATCTACCATCATCTTTAACCTTGAACGCCCATCTTTAACCTTGAACGCCCACTTGCAACCTATGGCTCGGCTTCCTTGAGGTAGTGGTACCAAATCCCAAGTCTTGTTCTTTTGCAAAGACAGCATCTCCTCTTCCATAGCGCAGTTCCACTTCGAGTTGTCACTCGACTTCATGGCTTCTTCAAGGCTCAATGGTTCATCATGAATTACATGTAAAGCATACTCAAATTGATCATCAAGGCACAAATTTGCATACTGCCAATCTCTATATCTAGTTGAAGCTCTCTTTGGTCTCTGACTAGCCCGAATGACTATATCGCCTGACTCTCCTTCAACTCCACCTTAAGCTCCACCTTGAGCGGAATCATCTCTAACTTCATGACCATCACCATCACTACTAGAGGAAATCTGTGGACTATCATGTGATGTATCATCAACTGCTCCGTCATAATTATAGATAGTGATAGCTCTACTTCGAGTTTGAAAACTGGGAATCTCGGTCTTTTCAGGCTTCTCATCAACTGAGTCTAAGCCCTCTGATAAACCTTCCAAAGGTTTGAACATTACTGACTCATCAAAAGTCACATGTCTAGAATGTATAACTTTCTTCGTAATTGGATTCCAAATTCTATACCCTTTTATGCCATCTGTATAACCAAGAAAAACACATTTGGAGGCCCTAGGCTCCAACTTGTCATGTCATGTACTGTGAACATAATCTGGACATCCAAATATACGAAAATAACTTAATAAAGTGTTTTTACCCCTCCATACCTCCTCTGGAATCTTCCCATCAATGGCTGAGCACGGAATCCGATTAATAATATGTGCTACAGCCGAAATAGCTTCAGCCCAAAAACCCTTAGACATACCCGCAGTCAATATCAAGCAACGAGCCTTTTCAAGTAAAGTCCTATTCATTCTCTCAGCAACCCCATTGGATTGCGGATCACCAGGTGTAGTAAAATGTCTTCTAATACCACGCTGTCTGTAGTAGTCGAGGAACTCTTTGGAGACATATTCGCCACCATTGTCGGATCTAAGAATCTTCAATTTCTTTCCTGTTTGGTTTTCAACAAGAGCTAACCAAACCTTAAACTTCTCAAATACTTCCGACTTAGCTTTCATTACATACACCCAAACCTTGCGCGAGTACTCATCAATGAAGGAAACAAAATAATATGCTCCACCAATAGAAGCAGTAGAATATGGCCCCCAAACATCTGAATGCACATAATCAAGTACCCTCTTAGACGTATGCATGCCATCACCAAAAGAAACTCTAGTTTGCTTTGCCAATACACGCTCCTTGCAAATGTCCAACTTGTTGAAGATTTCTCCCTTGATCTTTTTCTTCTTACGAAGCAACTCTAAGTTCTTCTCCGAAGTATGACCTAATCTCATATGCCAAAGCTTGGTAGCATCAAAACTTTTAGAACTATCGACTCCAACACATAATTCTCCATGGACAGTGGTACCCATTAGTAAATACAGATTTCGCACCATAACACCCTTCATCAATACAAGTGCCTCTCTAGAAACTCTCAAACCATCTTTGACCATGGTTATCTTGCATCCCAATGATGCCAATTGGCCTAATGATATCAAAGACTTCCAAAGACCTCAAACATAGCGAACATTTGAAAGTGTGCGAACAATCCCATCATCCATGCGAATGCGAACTGGACCAACTCCCATAGACTTGCATGTAGCATCGCTCCCCATAAGGATAGAACTTCCTTCTTTGTCATCGAAGGAAGAAAAATAATCCTTATTAGGAGTCACGTGAAATGATGCTCTAGAATCTAGGATCCAGTGGTCTGCAACATCTGATACAACCGCTGTCAACAAATCGCTAACGCCTTTCTCCATCGCAATAGATGAAGAACCATCGGTCTTCTTCTCCAAATTTGGACAATCTCTTCTCCAATGGCTTAGTTTCTTACAATTATAGCACTTTCCATCTTTAGATTTACTAAGCAAATTAGGCTTCCTAGAATTGGAATGCCCTCTATTATTCTTCACTTTCTTCTCTGCTCTTCCTCTCTCTACAAATAAGCCTGAACTACTACTTCCTCCACTACTATCACAACACCAAAACCTTTCGTCTGATCTCTCAACTCTTCACTAAGCAAACCTGTCTTCACATAATCAAAATTCAATGGGTCTCTACCATAGATAAGGCTGTTAGCAAAACCAGTGTATCGCTCTGGAAGCGAACACAACAGTAAGGCTGTAAATGGGTCGGACCGGACCAGATGAAGGTGTGTCTAAGATCTATCCTATAACAAATGCGGACGGACATGGACCGGACACCAACAGCCTTGGACCGAGCTGGACAACGGACCGTCCTGTCCGATATAGCCTTGGATAATAGAAAAACATCAAACATTTTGGATCGGACCGAACACTGGTGCATCCATGCTCTATCCTATAAGAGTATCATACGGACACAGACCAAACACCAGATAGCCTCGGACCGAGATGGACAACGGACCGTCCTGTCCAATATACAGCCCTATACAATAGAACCATTGCTTTTTGTTCTTCATCAATTTTTAACTCAACTGACTTCATCTTCATCAACGGGTCATCAAACACACTTAGGTGTGTCTTAATTGAAGAACCTTCCTTCATCGTATAAGTGAAGAAAGTCTTCAATAGGATCAGACGGTTGGTTAGGGATTTCTTCATGTAGAGGTCCTCTAACTTCTTCTAAATGCCTCTAGCTGTTGTCTCCTGACTGATTTCAGAAATTACATTCTTTCCCATAACAAGCTGAAGAGTACTAAAGGCCCATTCTTCCATCTCTTATAATTCCACTGATGAAATATCAGCAGGCAATGTCTTTGTATCAAATACTACTCGATGAACGTGATTTCTTCTCAAAACTGCTGTCATCATCCACTGCCACTTTTCAAAATCTCCTTCACCATTCCACTTCTCTATCGTTAACTGTGATCCTGACGCCACATAGGAGCCTCTGACGTATGAGCAACTACTGGCACTGACTTATTATTTGTATTGTTTTCATCTCATCCTGCCATTCTACCAAACACCTTCTTTGCGAATCTAGCTCTAATACCAGTTGTAAGGGGTGATCAATCCCTTTCAGTGGAAAAAACTCAATAGGATCTTGCAATGATGTGATAGAACAAACAACTTGAAATTAATATAAATCTCAGATCATATAAAAAAAATAAAGGCAACAGAGAACACACAAATTTATAGTGGTTCCACTATCGCGAGATAGTGTATGTCCACTTCAATGGGGAAGAGATTTTACTAATATTCAAGAGATTACAAAGTTTTCAATGTAGAGGAAAAGAAATGATGAATACAAATGTTCTCACCTATCATTCTTAAATAACATCTCTATGCCTTTCTTTATATAGAGGAAAACATTTTTTGGGAATGAATTAATTTGATTTATGTAAATAAATCAAATCATGGATGGCTAATATTCCCATTAATTTGATTGTCATATGATTGATTGATAACTTTCTATTTTCTCCATCAATCAATCCTTTTTCCAATTTTAATTTCTTTCCTTTTCTTTTTCCATGAAACATGGCAACAAATTAGATGGCGAATATCTCCGATATCCCCTATTCACTAATATTCCTTTCATTTCTTTCCATTTCTCTCTTGCACAAAATGGGTAACCAAATTACCATGAATATCTCCATAATTAATTAGATATGGAAATATTGTATCATTAAATTCCAATATCTTCAACACCAGAAAATGATGAAATAACACAAACTTTATTCTGATAACACTTATATTGTTGTGCCCTTAAGTAATACACACTTTTACAGTTCAACTTAAATCAGTTGTAAGTTGGCAGTATCGGCTATAAAGAAACCAAGTAGCCTCTAATATTAACAGTAATCAAGATTCAAATATGGCAAAAAAAGATTTAAAGAAACCAATATGTCAATACTACACAATCTGCACTTACTTCAAACCTCCTTAGTTAATGCAATTGAGCATGTTGGCTAAACTATAGTACAAGGGACATACACTCAATGTGTCAATGTGGCATGGGCTTAATTATTTGTCTCTGACTAATACAACTCCATAATTTTAGATGTAATAAGATTTAAGCACTTCACAACTAATTTCATCTTTTTCCTCCCTCTAATCATCACAACAGCATATAAAACTTAAGAAGTTTGATTTACAACAATTTTATAGTGCAAAATAAACAAGTCTATGCTAATGCATGTGTATAGACTTGTATTCAAATAAATTTGGTTTACATGATGTTAAATTTTCATGTGTTCAGAAATATGATAATTAATAAACTATCATATACCTGAAGCATGCCTGCATCACTATAGTAGTCGAACTGCACAAAAATATAGAAACAAATTCCTTTTTATATTCATAAAAGTCCCTTAATCATATGGCAAAAAAGATTCGCTTGACAATTAATAAGTAGAGCATGTGTATATTTTAACAAATGATTTATTGAGTTCTAGTAAACAACAATATCCTCCAGTACATTGCACAAATAGGCAATTGCGTTGCTTGGATACCATCTTCTTTGCTTAACTCAATATTATATGTAATTATGCATGTACCTGTAAATCTTGCACCCAAACAAACTTAGAAGTAGTTGACAATGTGAGATTTTGAAATTTAAGTAATCAGTTTATAGGTTTTGCAATTGTCTATGTAATAAAATCTTCTAATACAGTATCTACCGCTCAAAAACCTTATGATCTATCATACTTAAACGAAGTCAACCCCAATAACAATTATGCATAAAATCCCCATTCATACTTATAGTAATCGAATCATCACAAAATCGAATTATGAAATTTCAAGTATGAATTTATCTTATAAATAAAATTGTAAAAGAAAAGGGATCGACATACTTACGTAACTGTGATTTTGGATGAGACGATTTTTATACAATTCAGCACATACGATGGGTTGTGATGCGGAATTCAATACATGCGGCCAGATTCTAAAGCGGATCCAATTTTATAGCCGTGCAAGACGGGTTTATTTTAAAACATCGTATTTAAAGGGGAAGCAATTAATTTGAGAAGAAATACAGAAAAGAAACAGTAACGTCGCGAGAATACATTGGGAAGAATGGGCAATACTATAGTAATGCAGCAATTGAAAGAAAAAAAATTAGCAATTAACAAAAATTAGGCTTTTGGTAGAAATCTGGAAAAAAATGAGGGATATCGATTAGTGACTAACATAAGCCAAAAAATTTAAATCTAGAAAAATGATTAACAATTTTTTTTTTGTTGACGATTACCAGATAAAAAAGAGCGACGACGGGATGCTCCAACAATGGATTTACAATTAAAGCAGCGGCGACGTAGTGGTGTAATTAGAGGGGATATTGGATTTAAGAAGAAACACAAAAAAGAAAAGGTAAGAAACAGAAATATGGCGAAAAAACTGGGATAAAAATTGATTTCGAGAAGAAATAATCACGTAGAGAAGAAATCGGGTTACCGAGAGAAAAAAGACTGACGAAGGCGCATCATTTTTTGGCTTTAGAGAATTTGGTTTTGGGCAAATCATAGTAAGCAAACCTCCCTAAAGGTCGGTTTGATTAAAAAACAGAACTAATTTTTTTTCTTATTATTTGTTTCAGATAGCATGGTGCATACGGTGAAATCGGAGAACATATGAAGAAGTAAAAATGCAAATGGTAGCTCACACTTTGTTAAATATAATGATGCACATTAAACCGGGAAATAAAAACTGAAAGCAACCGTCGTCAAATGGTTCACTGACCAATTTGCCAAGGCAGTGCAAACGTAAGAAGTTTTTATTGGCAACCACCTGGAGAAAAAGAGAAAAGGAAAAACGCATATGATTGGCTAACAGCATACTGAACGAACGGTTACAGTGATATTAGTCAGGTCATGTGCCAGTAAGACATAAGGGAAACATTAAACAAATGGTTAAATGGTTAACAGAGTACGCAATGAAGTTGTTATATTGAAAAATACCAAATGCGATTTCAAATGTCGATCATAGAAAGAGCAAACACATATAACTAAAAAGAGCTGAATTGTTACAGTAGATCACATTAATTTGGTAAGCACAAACTACGCCAAAATATGGGTAAACATATAATGGAAATCATCGTAAGTCCCCTGATTGGTTGTTTTCGTTCTAACAATTGGTTATTTTTATAACTGACATGAAGTCACAACTGTGCATAACAGTTGTAATAGGTATTACTACAACCATGCATAACACTTGTAGTATGTGTTACTACAACGGTGTACAACAGTTGTAAAATATTTTAGCCTATTACAACTACTTAATATATGACATTTACACCGTGGTTGTGAAAAGTATATTACAACGATTTTCCACCATTGTAATATGGTCAATTTGTTGTAGTGTATATATTGGGACTTAAAAAAATTCAAACTAATTCCATGAAATCTAAATGCGAAAATACATTCAAATATTTGTATAAATTATTTATTTTTAAATGTGTTAAACATATAAATTTTCTAAAAATATAACTAACGCGTGAAACATGTATCATGACCAAGTACGAAGTCGTGTGCCATAACGCAACAACAATAGGCAGTACAGTACAAATAAAATTACATAAATACAAAACTAAATGTTGAGATAGCGCTACAGAATTAATTTAGTTAACGTAGATTTATAGAAATTAAAGTTTTACAAAAATCTGCTACATTTTTGGAAATTAACCGACTTTCATAGAAATTTAATTAAGTTACCTATGTTTCAAAAGAATTTTCTATAAATGAAAACTTGATATGGGATTCAATAAAAGAAAATACCAGATACATAATTGTTTTCTTTTTCCCCACGGACATTGTCACACTAACATGGATTTACGTATATAAAAAAGTTGTTTAAAAAAAAAATCAAAATGCACATTGTAGAATTACTACTACAATTTTCGATTTTATTGTCCTTTGCAGACTTGTTATTGAATTCTTTGTATTCATTTTGAGTATCGTTTCAGTGCTAAGGGCGTACCCAGCAGTGTGAGTTCAGGGGAAAACGGGGAGGATTCACGCTTTTTCTCTCCTCCTCGTGCTCTAGTAGAGTGAATTCAAGCGTAAGGGAGAGGAGAAAGTGGGGATTGTCGACGCTTTTATTTTGGAGTGGAGATCGTTTAACGGGGTTCAGAAAACCGTTTAACATATAAATGAGTTTCTGAACCCCGTTTAACTGGAAAAACAAATTTCACTAAACGACGTTCTGTTTGTTGGATCTAGATTAACCCTAGAGGGGGGGTGAATAGGTTTTATTTCAATTTATCGCAGAGTTAGATATTACAGGATATTAAATATATTCACAGATCACATAATATAGCAGAAAACGAAATGCAGAAAGGAAATAACACACAGAGATACCTAGCTTCGGCAAAATCCTGCCTACTACTGCATTCCTAAGGTTTCTACTAAGTGATAGAACAGATCCTGCTTACAAGACAATGTAAACTCGCAATCCCTGCTTCTATTCTAACCCTACACTCAAAACCCTAGACTGATCGATATCCCCTCGATCATATTTCCCCTGATTACGACCCCATAACCAGTAACCTAGATTTTATAGACTCTAGCAACTGTCAGTCAACACCCTGACTGAATCCCCCTAGATTTTACAGATTCTAGAACGGTTCTTTTTTAAGTACAAAAAAATACAAAATAAAAGGAGAAATAAAACCCAAGGATTTAGAAAATAAGGGACATCCCCTTTTTATAATAAGCTAGGGTTTAAACCATGTACGTCGACCCATTTGAAATATGTTGCACCTGTTCCCTTTTCTTCTTTGAAAAAAAATGGCGGTCGATGATAATCGATTTAGGGTTTTTCAAATCCCAAATCAAATTCGATTGCGATTGCTCTTCGATTTGCTTCTTTGTTGATCTTTGAAACTGAATACTCTCTGACACTTTGGATGCACTATCATCGATTGATTTGGCAGTGGTTATGATCGAAGACAAGTGAGTAATTTCTGATTTGAATTCTTCGATTTTCTCTTTGAATTGTTGCATTGGATATTGATATAGATGCCTGTGATGAAATTGTGATTTTATAGGACAACTCAAACCCGAGAATACTCTTATTTCAATTATGATTCGATCTGTAATTTTGCTGCTTTCCTCGATTGAAATATTTCCCTGATTTTGCGACTTCCTCTTCTGGTTGCCTTGATTAAGTTTCAGCTTTGAATGATTGGTGAAACAGATTAATTGTTGCCTTGATATGCCTCAATTAAAAACTGATTCGAATTTGAATATGCTTGAAAAAGAACATGCCATGACTATCATACTTTATTTGCTCGGCTTTGCCTTGAATTTGAAAAGATTATTTCCGGCCAAAAATAAAAAAAATGACAAGCAATATTCAGTGATTAAAGTTTTCCCAAAAAAGCTTTCTCCCTTTAAAAATATTGCCAAAGAAAAAAATTGATTTATTCTGATTTTCCATGTGTATTTATCTCTAAAAAAAACTTTTGGCAATCTGGAATCAACATTAAATACTTGCCAAAAACTGTATTGATATATTTCCTAATCATCTCTCGGCTAATTCTGGGAATTGATTTCAGATTTGTTGTGCCCTTGAACGATTCTTGATTGATTGATTTCTAGAAAAAAATTAAAGATTTTCCCTTTTTGATCACTGACTATTTTTCAAACACTGATGAACATGCATTTTCACCACTGTTCTAAAATCATTTACTATATTATAAATGCTGTTTTATTTCTGAAACAATTTGGCAAATAATCTGCTCCACTTGATTTGTTTAAAACTGGAAAGTGGTTTTCAATTTTGTTGCCTAGAAAAAGTTTCCTGATTGATGCGGCTTCCTCCTTAATTTAATGCATGCCAGTTTTGTCTTGCCAATTCTTTCACCAAGCTATGTTCACACATATATCTTTACATGTCCACTTATAGTATGCTGCACTTGGTTTTGCCATGTTCACTTGCTTGTTAAATTACACATGAAACCGCTGAGTTGCTCATTGATATCATGTTGAGCTCCACTGAGATTTGTTCCTTAGCATCCATTTTGTAGTTGCTGAAATTCATGTATCTTGACCACTATGCTATTTGTACACCATTCAGTTATATCACCATACAGTTGTGTTTCACTGCTTGAGATGTGTTAATTTCATGCTTCTTGAAAGCACACTGGCTTGATTTTGTGTGCACCATTTACTTGTCCATTTCTACACGTACTTGTCGTCACTGTTTTTGCTGAGAAATATATTCTCACATTGTTTGGGTTGATCTATCATTGTTGTCACTTGTTCTTGCTTGATCTGCCATGTAGATGATGGGTTGATCACATCTATATGCTCTGTTTTTTTAACCTGTCTCGACCAATTCTGTTTGACATGAGTTGTCTGTGTATAGTTGCACTTACACATGCTTGAGTATTGTTGCTTAGCTTCATTACATGTTGCATTCATTTTTGCTCGGCCATGCTTGTATTTGAAGTTGCATACTTGTTTGAGTTGTGTTTGACCTTTCTGGCTTGACTATGAACTGTGCACTGAGTCGAGAAGGTCCACGTGGCAACTCCTCAGTTGCTCGCTGATTGGCGAGGCAGTGCACACGTGTATATTTATACACGTGTGTATACGCAGCCATTCAGAAAATTCTCCTGTCCCTGCACTGACATACATATATATGTTGTCTGCCTTGTGGTATTTACAGTGTATCACTATGAATATCACAAGCTGTTTAGACATAGTCGATTGGATGTGAAAATTAGACCGAGTCAGAAAAATGATGAGAAACACACCGAAATTCTGAGGCAAATAAATTTTTAAAAATAAAAATTATATCTGCTAGAATTTAGAAATTATTTCTGTTCAGGATACTGTGTGTGTGTTTCTATATATGACAGGTATGAAGACTGGACTGACTATGAAGACAAAAGACTGAAGATACAAGACTGAGATGAGAGTGTGTTTGTATTAAAAAAAATGTGTCTGTATATATATATATATATATATATATATATATATATGAAATGTAAAAATGTATGTATATATGACAGAGTGACTGTATGAGTGTTGTTGAGAGGATTGTACTGATATTTGTAATGAACAAATTTTGTTTGAAATAAAATATTATTTTATTTTGTTCAAACAAACTTGTCTATTATATTCAGTTTATTTACCAGTACAATCTTCTATGAATGTATATGAAATGTGAAATATTAGTGAAGTGTACAAGTAGTGGAGTTGTAAAACTGTACGGTTTGAAAATTGAAATAAAATATTATATTTAAACAAAATACTGTGTAAGTATCTGATTGTCCGTATAGTTGTATTTTATCTGAATATAAATATTATATTTCTGTCTGTGATGATATATGAAACAGTACAGTAATAAAACACATTTAAAATAATATATATTTGGTTGTTATCATCAAATAGAAATCATATAATTGTGTATACAACACAGTTATATACAGCACTGTTTGCCATTTAGTGTTTTTTTTAATATAAGAGTTGTTGCCCCCACTCACTGCTGGAAGAGTGGGGCAAACTCACGCTCAAATATTGCGGATCACCGCTTTGAATCCACACGCAGCTGTAAGTGCTCTAATCAGTATTTGGCATGTTGTCATAATTTCTTTCTATCTCACCCTCAATTTTTTTCACTAAACACCATGGACAATATTAAAACATGAAATAAGAACACACTAACAGATATCCAATGCATGTTCAAGTCAATATCTAGTCCATGTTCACAAATTCCAGGCATGCCAATGTGGTCGACAGAAGTTGTTTCAGATTCAGCATAAATTGATTCCTTGAAAAAGCTGCGTCTAAAACTATTTCCATAATCAATAATCTTGACATTGAGCACGTTGCTGTCTTAATAATAAGACAAGCTATCGATAGATAGTTACGTTTATCATTTCCACTATTACAAATTTTACCCGACCTGTTTGTATAATGGGCTCAGCCCAACTTCTATTATTACAAGTACACAAGTGTAAAATATGACCGTTGCTTTATAATCTACATAAAGGCACTAATGTACAACGAATTGTTCTATTCTAAAATAATATACAATAGTAATTTATCTTCTCTCTGTTATGTTTCCTATTATGGAATCAGAGCCCTCAGCTTAACAGATTCATCCTCGCCATTATCAACCATCAGACCAGCCAGCTCCAATCAAACCAAACTGGAGAAAGATTGATTTCTCTATCTCCTCAATTTTCTCGTCATCATCGGAGATTATACCCCTCTGTTCATCTTTTCAGCCTCACTCTCAGTTGTATCTGTTGGTCACAGCCTCGTCAGGGGTTGAATCAGGTAATCTTCATCACTTTCTTCCACCGTAGCTGCTGTGATTTTCCATCTGACATTGTGTCATTGTCTGGCTCGAGATTCGGTTGTAGAAATCAACGAATTTGTTATGTATTTTGCTGGAACATCAATAGTTCCTAGGATGTAACCTTCAAGGCCATATCCTAGTATAGCAGTTTCTACTTGTAATTTCCGTAGAAAATAATTATCATCTTCTAGATGAATTGTTATTAATTGACTTTGTGGACTAATAACAGTTTTAATCAATTGTTGTGCAGGAGTATTTAGGTTAATTGGATCTGAACTAGATGATACAGAAAACGAATGGTTGCCCATTGCGGTATCAAAAAACAAGATGCAACAATAAAAGATGTCGTGACTGTTTTGATTTAAAGATTGTCAGCTGAATACGTAAGTAGTAGCTGAATTGTAGATTCAATGATGAGTCTCTTCTTCAATGAACTGTATTGTGAGAAGGATTCAGGCGTGGCTCTGCCTGTTTTTATGATTTCTTGAACTATCTCATGGTGACTTTGTGTTGTTGCAAATAAAATATTGCACACTGATTGATGCAGCCCAATCTAGATGCTTACTTGATTGCTGGCACGGCAGTTAATCCGGTGATGCACTGTTTTCTTCCTCAAATGACGAGTTCTATGAACTCTAATGAGAAATACTCAGATGACAGGAATTCTCTGATAAGTAATTAATTCGAAAGCACAATCGCAGCGGAGAGATTCAACTCAACTATATTGTCGTTATGCTTATATGATTGCTCCGATACCAAATTGAGAATAAGGATGAATACAAAGATGGAGAAGATAAACTTTTGTTATTGATTTTGTAAAAAATGAGAAAATGAATAATTTGTCATAGCCTTCGATACATATTTATACATAATAGCCTATAATATTTGACCAATAACGTTTTGTAATAAAGCAGGAATTAAAACAAAGCAAGGTGGGCTTGGCCCGGCTCATTTACGAGTAAGAAATATAAAATAACTGATGATCAGATGTTAGCCGGCATATCTTCATTATTTTATCTAATAGTCAACTGAGCATGTCTGTGAGTTGTCCCCACGTGCAGTTGAATGCTTGTCCATAGTAGATCCGTCTTTGCTGGGAGGAGTAAGTTGTGTCTGTAAAAGCATAAAAAAGATTGTAGCATCATGTAACGACCTAGATTTTTGGCCGTTCAAATCGACAATGATCCTCAATGTCGACTTAAATAAATCAAAAATATATATATAGTTATTGGGATTTATATTAGAAAATGAAGAAAGAAGAAAAGCAAACATAGAAACTCACAACGGAAGGATAAAATATAATAAATAAATAAAAGTTCATGAAGCCGTTAAAAACATACATTTGATTTTATTTTACAACAATTATCAGAGCTAACTATCATTAACATACCAATATTTGCAGCGGAAATAAATAAATAACAATACTACTAGCAAGCTCCATCTTCGTCTTCAAAACAGTGTATTCGATAACTGAAACCCATGCTGACCCAAGCACAAATGAAAAGACAAAAATACTCAAATCAGAACTAAATTATTCTCATATTAGTTAAATCAAATTCGTGCGATAATATGAGTGCAATAACTTAAGAGATGTTAATGGAATTTCCATCTCCTAAGGATTCGTTAAACTAGATATTATATAATATAATGCGCTATTATAATAGTGTCTATGGTTAAATATAAAATATTAAAATAGCGTAAGCAGAATTACCATCATTACCCTTACACCGTTTATACTGTTGCCATACAGTTTGCATATAACACACCAGTACGTCGACGAATATGGACGCGCCATGATACGACAACGTCAAATCGAAATCGTAGGGGGCTCGATCAGGATAATATGACAAGGCACACAAGGAAGCCCAGGGTAGGAATATACTAGTTGCACGCCCGGACTGGTGGAACGCATAGCCGCGGCTACAACCCACTTCGAACAACACTCCCAAATCACGGATGCGCATCAAATCAAATAAATCAAACCAACGGACTATAGTAGTAAAGGAAGAAGTGTTGCTGATGGAGGTAGATAACCCCACTTGGTCCGGTACAGCCTTGTTTTAGTCATTTTAAGTATGACTCAAATGTCAAGGACATCCATCATCGTTCTCTTACTTCATTCCAGTAGCGTTCGCCAAACCAACCTACTTCATTTTGGAACTCCACCGCATACACAGTTGTTAAAGTGGTTTTGGATATTTGTAGAGAGCATGACAATATCCTATCTCGGTCTCTTTAACAAACAAACGTTTACATTTTTCACACCAGTCAGTTCTTTTACATTTCAAAGAGACTCATACTTCATATCAAAAGATCAGTTTTTCTTCAATCTGGTTTCAATAGTCAAGATAGAATATTTCATAATAAAATCTCCATTTAAAACCAAACTTAAAATCTTGAAACAATTCCAACTTTAAAATAATTTGAATATTAAAATAGTTAAAAATATATTTAAAATAGTTTAGATATATAATTGAAATAGTTTGAAAATAAATAATTTGTATTTAAAATAGAAATATCAGATTTAGTAAAATCTAGTTAAAATATTAAAATAGTTTATAAAATAAATAGTTAATTATTAAAACGGTTTATTTAAAATAAGTAATAAAATAAAATAGTTATGAGGTAAATAGTTTATAAAGAAAATAGTTATTATAAAAAATAGCTTAAAATACTATATTTGGAATTAGAATCGTTTCTTCAAAATTTAACCAAACTCGAAATCATATTTCAGTTTCAAATTAATTCGACTAAATTTCGATATCTTAATTCAAAAGGATTTGACTCCCCATTTATATTTCAATTCGATTCAACAGTTCGATTTTAAACAATTCAATTCAAGTAATTGAATTTCAATCATAATCCTCTATTTGAATTATTCGTTTATAAAAATCTCGAGTTCACAATTCAATTAATATTATAAATCAAGTTAATTTAAGGTAAATATCTAAGATGGATAAACAATTCAATTTCGATAAATTTTGTTCATATTCAATTCAGTTTTTAACTTTAGTTATCCACATTTACAGATTCTTTAAAATTTACGTTTTTAAATTTCAAAGCTCAAAGTTCAAATGTAAAGAAAATCGATTAATAATATCATTTATTTTGTCTTTAAAACAATATTCCAAAATTCAGGGTTAAAAACAATTTTTATTTAACCAACCAGCGTCCGTATAATTTTCTATCCTATGGCCAATTAATACTTAAAATTTAATTTTAGTATTTTGGGAAATGATATATATCATTTTAATCCAAATCAAGGTCATAGGTATTTATCATTTCAACCTACATTCTTAACTCATTTTAATGATTAATCCTAAGTATATTTGATGCTCATAACAACTAGGGTAATAGTTGGGATTAATCAACAAAATCAATAACATATATAAACAATGTCAATAGCAAGATGAATTACATATCAATACATTAAATATATAATTTCTAGGCATCCACCAAAATCAATACATTTAAACAGTTCAATATAATATCAGTGTACTAGCCATCAGGTATGAGATTTTTAAATTAGAAATTAAATTCTAACCGTACAATTTATAACAACAATTAATTAAATTATATTGTTTCTATCGATTAACACAAATAAGTAGGTTAAACAATCAAACAACAAACGAAACAATCATATCATAACAAAAATTTGATTTAACTAACAATGAAATATTTTAGTTAGGTGTGAGTGGGTTTAATCACTCACCTTTGGTATTGAACACGTTTAAAATCCAAAATTTAGCCCAAAATTTAATAGTCTCTGAATCCATCTGCAACAGCCCCATATTGTACGTAATTTCGATACGGTCCTAACGGATTCAACCCTACGTAAAAATGAATATGTATGCAAAAGTTATGTACGTTTTATCATTCGAATTTCAAAATTAAAAAAAAAAACAAGAGCTTCCCACCACACATGAGCTGCCACGTTACCCTTATGCTTCATCTTCACCTTCGTGAAACGCAGGCCCCTGGGTAACAAAAAAAATGCACGTAACCTTCCCAATCCAAAAATCACGCACGCCCTTGAATCAACTGAGGCTCAATCAAACACCTCCAGGAGGGGTGCCCAGCCTTGCTCCGCCATCGTCCAAACTAAGGGCCCACTTAGCTGCTCCCTTGACTCGAGAACTCCACCTAAAGTCGTTGCCTTTCTAACCAAATTCCGTCTTCCACGATTCGCTAAACGTAACAATCACCGTATGGATGTAAAGATCTTGCGATGGTCTTCAATTTTGCTTCAGAAACTTTTCAATTTTGTTAATCGGATTGAAAGAAATTAAGCCAAGAAGATTTGAAGTTTTGAGGCCATTGAAATGAAAACGGCGGCTGGTGTAAATTAAGGTTCTAGAGTAATATTTTAATAATAAAATTTCTCGTTTATCGTGTTTTATAGTCAAAAACGGGCGTGTGTCCAAATTAGGCCTGCGTAACAGCCTTACAATAGCTTTTGACGCTTTCTGAACGCAATGGAATAAGTTTTAAAACCCAATTCCAAAGTCTTTAGCAGTTTATTCTAAAACTCGATTATTTAATTAAATTATACACACAAATTTCTATATGATTTAATTTCTTACGATTGAACGATATCTCCGATGGCGACGAAATTTTAGATCTTACAATAATTTATAATTCTGGATCTAATAAAATTAATTTCATCGAATTCCGAGATTGTTTGCAAAATGGCAAATTTAACCAGTTCATTTATATTAAAATATTCATTTTTTGTTCATTAACCATTTAATCCAATTCAAGTGTTTTATTATATTTATTCAAATAAAAAAATGGAACTAGTGTAAACGTATAAATCTACTATCATTTCTTGTGAATTGAATTTTCATATTTTACAAATTCAAATTTTATTTCAATTACTAATTACACCAATCAATTTCATTAAAATATATTAATAATAAATTCCAACTTTCACTGTCAATCAATATAAACGAATCACAAATTTATTTAAAGTCAATACAAGTCACAAATGTCATAATATATTGAATTTCAGTACTTAAACCATTCAATTAAGTTTCACAGTAAATTTTCAAAATTCAATCATTCAATTTTTAATTATAAATCAAATGACTTAATTTAATTCGGAAAAAAAATAAAAAACAAATTTCAATATTTTATAATTATATACAAACCAATTTATAATTTATATTTTCAATCCATGTAGATAATGACATTTATTACGAGTTGACATTTATTGTACAAACAACGAATGTATATTATTACTATATTCAATAAATTAAAATTTTCAACATATATGAAATTCCAAAATTATTTAATCCATTATAATTTGTTAATCCAATAAAATTTCAAATTCCATTATAAATAATTTATCAAACACTGCCATTATCATACATAGCTATTGCAGTTCATTTTTCAACAAGTCAATTTTAGTTCATACCTTATCAATATACAACATAAATCATTAATTTTAATATTTAAAACATTTTTTTCCAAAATCACATTAAATTTAATATTTTAAATTATCGCAAAATCTCGGGATGTTACACTCTTCCCCACTTAAAACTTTTCATCCCCGAAAAGGAACGTAGTATTGAAGTGGCATAATAAAATTAAAATAATATAAAATATCTACTAAATTTAGAAAACATTTACTTAAATATAAAGAAAACACGAGTTTAAAAAAAATCACAAAATTTTCTAAGTCATAAATTCATGAAAAATTTCGGCACAACCTCCTTTTTACGGTTAGGTCTGAAAAACAATAATATATATATATATATAATCAAAAATATTCATCCCATCTCCATGATGAGGCATCCCAAAATGGGGAACATTATACAATGCCAAAATACAATATATAACTCGATATACGTACCTTTCATTTGCGTTATTAGCAATTTGGCTTATTTTAAAGCAAGCAAAACAATATTTTACGCGAAATCAGCTCCAAAAGAAAATGCCATCCACTCCTACTAAAGCACTCAACAACAAATGAAACATACATATAAAAGATATATATATATATATGTGTGTGTATATATATATATATATATATGTTCGAAATAAACATTCATGAAATAGAAAATGCAAGCAAAATAAAAAATAAAATATCCAGACAGTTATATTCATCCAAACAAGCGTCATAACTAATTTGTAAATGAAAATATTTTATTTGTTTAACTTATTTGCTCATTCCATATTTCATTTGTTATATTGAATTCCCATCCATTTCTAAATGTCAATATTCGGCCTATTATATATATATATATATATATTACTTTCTATCGTTGTTCAAATTGTTTGTATTCACTTATTGACATTCGCCTTTCGAAAATTATCAAGATTTACATCAAATTCTTCTTACTTCTGAGGTTGATTCGCTTCAATTTTATCACGTATACGCTTATTCACTTACAATTGTTTTAATCAATTCAGTTGAGTCATTATTATCTTTTCTTTTATTAAACCACACTTACCGTTTTATTTTTATTTGTTTATTTTAAACCCATTTAACTCAAATGTTATTATATTCCATATTAATTTTCATTTGTGCCCTCGAATAACTTCGTTACTTAGGCTTTAGTTGATTATAGTCGAAATTCCTATAAAATTCCAATTTACCATCAATTTCACTTTACATTTTTAAAGTTAATGTCTATTTCATCATTTCTCTTATTTATTTCATTTAAGTGGTAGTATCATTTTATTTCCTATTTATCACAATCTAGACTTCCCCGATCCCCGAGGAGATAGAGTATCCCGGACTGTGTTGAGGACGCGTCAGAACACGAACATGAGAACATTTCATTGCTATTACAACAATTTACATCAGAGTACTAGATATCAGAGTTCGAATAAATAATATACAGTGGAAAATTATCAGAGATTAAAATACATAAATTTAAAATGTATAAATACATTGTACAGCGGAAATACATCAACTAACACAACTGAAGGGAATACACGGATACAAAGCTTTCCGGATATAACTCCAGCTGTAATCCAGGATCCTATGAAAAGAAATATCTGCAAATCCAAAACCATAGCTGCCCGTATGGAAAACATGGATACCTAGAGTTTAGGTTAAAACAATAAACTCCGAGTTAGTCATGAGACTGGTGTGAGAACTCTAAACAATTATTAGATTTTATTTTTTAAAGTTAGGTAAATCATGGGACCATGCCGTATAACATAGAACGGGTTTATCTGTAATGACCCGCATTGGCAGAGGTACTATAATTAATCTATTTAATTATTTATATAGTGATTAGAGGATTTAGTGGTCGTTGAATTAAATAATGGTGAATATTTAATTAAAATAATAAATTAAATAATATATTTAATTTAGAAATAATAAAAAATATTGGAAATCATAATATTCTGTGAACTGGATCATCGATGATATTTAATTCAGTTTAGAATTTGATTTAGAATAACGAATATATTTTATAAACGACAGTTTGAACGTAGAGTTATAATATAATTAAAATCGAGCTCGAAATGGCGCTGCAGTTCGTAAATTGGCGATTTGAACTTCAACTGAATATACAGGATTCGTTTTAAGCCGGATTTCTATGAAACAAGAAACGTGTGGAGCTGGTGGAGCATATCTTTCTAGTGGAAGAGAAAAATCGGGATTTCGTCGTGTAGATTTTGATTTACGTCCAAATCAAATTTTAGAAAAGTCGCTGTGGAATTCCTTTATAATTTATAAAAGGATTTATTTATATTTTAAAAGGGGAATTTCAATATAAATCGAATATCGGGTTGACCCAGATTGAAATATCGAGTTAGAAATCCATATAGGATTTATTCTGAGCTGTATGGTATTCCACTGTGAATATAGACGATAATATTTAATTTCTAAATATTAAATTTAAATATATTTAAATATATTTATATATTTAAATAGGTTATTTAGAACGTTAAAAATAGCCACTTTTGCAAACGAAGTCGGAATTCGACGAAACCAGTTTCGTTGGGACCGTAATGTCGAACTCTAGCTACATGTCCAGTTTCGTGATTTTTAGGTAGCGTGTGTGAGTGCATGGATTTTTCGAAGATAAATTAACAAAAAGAATATTCCGAGAATATTCTCTAACTCAAAATATCTAGTTATTTAACTCCATTATAAATACCCCTAACAAATCCTAAACCTAATTTAAAGTCCACCCTCCTCTTATTCAAGCCGTCAGTGTTTATCTCCAAAAACCCATTCGCCCTTTAAAAAAATCAAAATTAATACAAAGGAAAATCCTAAAATCATGAATATAGTTGATTTAGGTTGCTGAGGAAATTCTCTCTGTTTTGATGTTGCGTTTGCAAGGTTCGACGCTGATATTGGGTAATCGGGTTTTCACAGAGCAAGCTAGGGTTCGATCTCATGGCTTTTGTGAGGGTTTATTGTGGAATTTGAAGTTAGGATTTGGATTCAGGAGGACGAGTTAAGCTCGCGTGCAAAATCCTAGTGGGTTCGGTGATAGGAAAGTTCGATCCATTCCTGTAGGTGGCGCAAGGCCTGAACGGACGTAATGGTGAAAAGGACGTCGAGCTTGATGTTTTGTATATGAGGAAGAAGGGAAATCGATGAGAAGAATAAAGGTATTTTCGGTTTGATTTTTCAGTGGAGTAAAAGGGTGGATTTAATGGTTTGAGGAGTGTGTAAATGGTGACGTTACTGAGCGAGTCAGTTCGGGGAAGGAGAAGTCGAGCTTTACAATGATGGTTTGGGTTTGGAGAGAATTCAAAGGAGGATATTATGGTGATTTTTGGGGTTTAAATCGTTGAGTATAAACGGAGCAATCAGGGTTTGAAGATGTCGGAAGTGTCTGAATGGATGGAGCAGCGTGATTCTAAGTGTTGGAGAAGATGAAGGCTGCGTATGCTTTTTGGATATGGGTGGGCTGATGTTAGAAGGGTAAGGCCCATTAACAAGGATTAATTAAAATTAAACCATTTAAATACGAACACTAACTTTTATATGTTACATCTTGGCCATACGATGTCAGAACGATGAACGGTCAGATCTGTTAGGATCGTATGAACGAGGACAACACAATGGAACTGACTGTGAGTGGATTGGGGCTCGTTACAATTTATGGCAAAATAAATTGTCTGTCTGAATCAAATCGAGCGATGGTTATCGTTATTAACGATGATCGTCCAGTGTGAGTAAATCTCACTAACTTTGAACAATTTATAATTTCATGTTGTATTTTTAGAGCTGTTAAATATTGGCTGATTGATTGTGTACTGATTGTTTGATTGAACTGCTAGACAGTTAGTTGAATTTCTATATTGATTCTGTTTAACAGAATATATCATATGGAACTGAAAGTGATGTTATCTATATTGTTTAACATCTGTGATGCAGGGAAACAGGTTGGAGGAATCCAACTGGATTCCTCAACATTTATTTTACTGTTTTCATATATTGTGATATATGATGTGTTATATAATCTGTTATGGATTATGTGTGTTGGAATGATGTTGATCATTGTTATTCGATATTATAAATATCATAAAAGACCCTGGGATGTAAAAAGAATTATTTCAATATATATTGAAATAAAAGGGATTTTATAAAATCAACAGATTTTATAAAAGGAAATATTTTGAAAGTAAATAAAAGGGAAAAATGTTTTTAAACGAATAGAGTTTTATAAAAGGGAAATCATTTGTAAAGTGAAGAACTGTTACTAAAAGTAAATCTTTATCAATGAACAGTTTAATCGAGTTAAAAGGAGTTAATCGATGTTAGTTAAATCAAAAGGAGTTAATCGATGTTAGTTAAATCAAAAGGAGTTAATCGATGTTAGTTAAATCAAAAGGAGTTAATCGATGTTAGTTTAATCGATTAGAGTTAAAGCAAATGAGTTAATCGAATATAGTTTATTCGAAGAAAGTAAAAGGAGTTAAAACGAATATGGTATTCGAAAGTTAGTAAATCGAATTAGTTATTCGAAAAGGGTTAGTCGGGTCGAGTTAGTTGAATAGAGTTAATCGAATATTAGTTATTCGAATTAGGTTAAACCAGTTAGGGTAAAACCATTAGAGTAATTCATTCAGAGTTAAACCAGTTAGGGTAAAACCATTAGGGTAAACCAGTTAGAGTTAAACAGTTAGTGTTAATCAGTTAAAGTAAATCGATAGAGTTATATCGAACTAGAATTTATTGAATAGAGTTATACTGAACTAGAATTTATTGAATAGAGTTATACCGAACTAGAATTTATCGATAGAGTTATATCGAACTAGAATTTATTGAATAGAATTATGCTGAACTAGAATTTATTGAATAGAGTTAAATCGAACTAGAGTTATTTAAATAGAGTAATCGAATATAGTTTATTCGAATAGAGTTAAAGAGAAGGAGTTATCGAATCTAGTTATTCGAAAGGGGTTATCAAATCTTGTTATTTGAAAGTAGTTATCGGATATAGTTTATTCGAATGGAGCTAGAGGAGTTAATCGAATATAGTTTATTCGAATGGAGTTAGAGGAGTTAATCAAATATAGTATATTCGAAAGGAGTTAAGTGAAATGAGTTAATCCAGTAGCATTAGTCAAATAGAGTTAATCCAATAGTGTTAGTCCAATAGAGTTAATTGATAAGGGTTAATCGAATAAAGTAAAGTGAAAAGAGTCAATCGAATATAGCTACTCGAAGGAGGGTTAAGTAAGGAAGTTAGTAAAACGAATATAAAGTGAACTTTGCCTATTTCAAAGTTAGAAATGTTGTTCAGTTAAGGTCTGAGAGGTAGTTCTACCCCAACTTGATTGGCTTCGTTTTTAACTAAGGAGTAGTTAAGGTTCGGCAGTAAAGGAAATGGTTTGAGTTGGCATCGCGATGGTTTGTTTAAACATCTGTTTAAGTCCAATGAAGAAGCTTTGGAAATGTTTTCCAAATAAGAAACAAGAAATGTTTTCTAATAAAGATAACAAGAAATGGAAATGTTTTTCATTGTTAATAACATATATTTTCCAAATTTAGAAAATGAGAAATATTGAATATAGGGAAACAGGAGATAAGTAAATTTATGAAATTAGGAGATAAATGTTGAATGATGTTTGATCGATATAAATTTCCATTTGCAAATGATATCGTTGTTTGCACACCTGTTTTTCTTCGATAGTTAAATCACAGACTATCGAATTTTTGTCCATTTTAACGTTGTTAATATGGAGAGACCGGTTGGATTATTATCCAAAGAACCACTCTTTATTGGCATAAGCGTTGCGAATCATATATGCCAAAGGAAATTGAAGACGGAGTTATGCAAGGGCTATCCTGTTTATAGAATAGTGCCTTCGGTTCATCCTGTTCCTGGATGACTTGTATGGACGGATGTCTGACAGAGTATTTCCAGACAATCATGTATATTGATTTCTCCAACCGTACCAAGAGTGGAAGCAGAGAAGGAAACTTCTTTTAGCTAACACATAATGTATGGTTGTAGACGTCAATCAGTGATTTGATGGATTTGACAATATGGCATTCAAAGTGAATCTGATGTGATGATAAAGCGTAGCTTCTAGCCTCACATCCGGTAAATGACAAATATCGGGCAGGCAGCATGGCTAAGTCGGTCGCACCGAAGTAGGGTGTATAATCACCTGATCTAGAGTTTCATTTATTTCTAAAAATCTATTGTTGATGCTGTCCCATTCGGGAAAACGGTTGTTGATCCCAACCGTTGGTGATATACATTCGATACACTCAAGCGAAATGAGTGGTCGGTCATGTGTGGCCGGGTTGCAAGATGTTCTTGTTGAACCCAATGTATTCCTCTCTAGAGGTACACTAGCGAAAGGTGGTTCCATACCTTGTCATAGTTGGAAATCCATTACCCAATACGTGCTTACGGTTTTGATTGTATACTATATATGTAGAACGTGAGATGAAAGCGTTTCTGCTAGATGATTATTATAGTTGTGGTTGATAGACATTATTATAATATCAAAAGGTTTTTGATATAAAGATAATTTGGATTCTCATAAGGGAAAAACCCGTTCCGTTATACGGCGTGGTCTTATGAGATATCGTTTACTTGTTCAAACTGTTTTGAACTGTTTTACTCATACCAGTCCCATGACTGACCCGGAGTTTATTTTGTTTTGTTTTCCCTAAACTCTTGGGTACCCAATTTTGTATGGGCAGTCAAGTAGTCAGGATTCACATATACTTGAAGAGCTGGAGCAGGAGGCTTCAGGATCATATAGCTATAGTTATTTCCGCTGTGTTGTAAGTGCTGTACTTTGATAATGTTGTATATTCAAATACAAATGTATATTTCAAAGTTATGTTACATATATTATATGTTATTCGTTCCGCTGTGAGGTTCGTGTTACTCTGATGTTGTGTTTTTCTTCTTCTTCTATTCTAAGTTTCTATCTTATCTTTCCTCACCCTTTGTTTTCTTTCTATTAATTTCCTGATTTTCAGTTTAATTTGGGGTTGGACTTGTGTTTTGGTCAGCTCAAATTGGACTGGATTTTCGGGTCATTACAGTTGGTATCAGAGCTTAAGTTAAGAATTACTTGGCTCTGTTGCGTGACTCGGTAGAGATAGGGTTAGTAATACCCTAGATTAAGTTGAGTGTATATATACGAGTGAGCGTATTTGTTATTGATATAAAATTTGTTTTATATTGTAGAGATCCATTGGTTGAGTTGTTTGTGAATTCTGGTCGATCAGTTTGATCCACTGTATCGGTAGGAGTTACTAAACACTTGAATACAATGAACCGACATGATATGTTTTGAAAGAGGGTAAATTAAAATAACTTTATCAAAGGTATATCTTGATATAGAAAAGATATATATATATCAAAATTATAATATATTGGATATATTGGTTGTTATTAAAATCGAGTAAGATTATAAAAGTAAAATGGTTATATATATATAACCAATCAAAATTCGTATAGGCGTTACGAAATGAAGTTAATCTGAATTTGGACCAGAAATTGAATTAAAACTCTGGAAAATTGGATAAGTGTTTGTAAATGGATTTGGATTAAAAATAAGGAAAATTTAAGATCCTGAGAGATTTTAAATTGTTTTACAAGCAGTATGAATTATATTTTGAAATGAATTTCAAAGTGGAAATGTTTAGAAATAGTTTTATAGTATTGAACTCACTTCGATCGCTGGAAAATAGATTCTGATGATGACAGCTGCATCATCAATATTCATTATCGAGTTGTAAGTGACGAATTACTACCAGAGATACTGTTGTGAATTTGTTTTGAGAAAGACAAGTTGTGTTGAATTTCAAAATGGGATTTATAATAGTAGAATTTGAAATAAGAGAGATTGAAATAGAAATTGAATATAGAAATTCAAAGGGAGTTTGAATATATGAAATTCAATGGAAGTGATATAGAATTTGAATATAGAAATTCAAATGGGGTTGGAATATAGAAATTCAAATAGAATTATAATATAGAATTTGAATATATGGAATTTGAATATAGAAATTCAAATGGGAATTATAATATAAAATTTGAATAGAATTTGAATAGAATTAAAAGTCAAAGAGAAATTAGTTAATTGAGTTTTGAATTTGAAGTTGAACTTTGAAAGGTGAATTGGATTTGTAAATGTATATTCGAAATCGAATATAGAACTTAAATTTGAAATTTGGATTCAAATTAGTTAATAAGCAAGTTAAAATATATTTGAACATGTCATGTTCAAATATAAAAGTGAAATAGACTAAAGAGTTAATTAACAAATTATTTAACGAATTGAGTTAAAACGATCAGGTATAGTTAAAATAGATTGGGCAGGTATAAATATACATGAGATAGGTGTGGATAAGGTATGAAGGTATATAAATAGAATGCTCGACGAAAAGGTATGTATTTAATTCATATGGTATGAGATTTTGATGAGCCGTATCGGCTAGCCGTTTGGCTTTTTCTTTTTCTTTTGGATTGGTGAGGGCCATGGGAGGCTATTAGAAATATCCCGAAGCTCCCGATACAAAGGAGGTTATGGCGAATTTTTCTGGGAATTTAAGGAGATAGAATATTTTTAAGATAATTTGATAGTTAGAAATCTATATATCAATATATAGATAAGTCGATAAGGAAATGAACTTAGAAATAGAATAGTAAAATCAAAAAGGAAGACTAGGAATAAAATCTAGTAAGAATAGAAAGAGAAAGTGTAGACGTGTTTAAAAGTGAATAAGTAGTTGTATGGTATTGATTATTCAAGTAAGTAGTCTTATATGTTTTGACATTATAAATGTTATTCAGTCAAGGTCTGAGAGGTAGTTATACCCCAACTTGATTGATTTCATTATTAACAAATAAATAGTAAGATTTCAGGCTCGAAGATCAATGTTGAATAAGCGTTAGTTAAAATATAGTATTTGGGTTGTCGTAACGATGTTTTACACAACATCCGTTTTAACCCAAATAAGTGTAAGCTTGAAAATATAATAAAGAATATTTCCTAAGTATAGAAACAAACAAGATCAGAAAAGAGATAAGTAATTGGAATATTTTCCAATTATAAATAGCATATATTTTCTAAAGTTTAGAAAATAAAGGAAGGCGATATTCGGAAATGTTTTCCAAATAACATAAAAGGCCAATATGGTTATTGAAAATATTTGGTTAACAAATATTGATAAAGAAATAGAGAAGTGAATTAACTAATGGAATATTAATTAAGGGCTCAGTGACATGTTCAAAAGGAAAATTTGATTTTTGAAAAGAGTAAACTGTTTGAAAACTCCCAGGGAAAGACTATTTGAATTAAAAACAAATTTAACAGAAATTTGTGAAAGCAAAATTTGAATTAATGTAAAGCCAGTAAAGTGGTAACTGAGATTTAATTAGAATGATACCAAGACAAATTGGATTGTGAGATTCAAATTGGAAGTGTAATGTGATAATCAAGTTGAGAGTTGGGAATCGAGAAGAAACTCGGGTTGAAATGATATTTGGCTCGGATATAAGCGAATGGTTGTGTCGTGGATAAAAGCAGATTGGAATTTGATTGGGATAACCCTTATATCCGCTGAATTGATAACAGGTGGAAAGGATAAAATGATATGCCGACAAAAGGTACAAGTTTATATTTCTATTGGATATAAGATTTATGAGTCGAATTGGCAAGCCGCTTGGCTGTTTGATTTTCTTTTGGGATGGAGATGGCCCAGAGAGGCGAGCGGTGATTTGACGTATTGACCAGTACGAATGAGGTGCTGGCGAAATTTTTCGGAAAGTTAAGGTGTTAGAAAATTTTCAGGATTTTTGAAAATTTTCGTTGATAAGAATTAATTAATAATTTAATTGAAATTAAATTGGTTCAGTTAAAACTGATGTTAAGAAGTGAACAAATATGTTCTAACCAGTTGATAGGGTCGTCCCCTACCTTTTAGCAATTTCAAGGACGAAATTATTTTAAGTGGGAAAGATTGTAATGACCTGCATTGGCAGAGGTATTATAATTAATTTATTTAATTATTTATATAGTGATTAGAGGATTTAATGGTCGTTAAATTAAATAATGGTGAATATTTAATTAAAATAATAAATTAAATAATATATTTAATTCAGAAATAATAAAAAATATTGGAAATCACAATATTCTGTGAACTGGATCATCGGTGATATTTAATTCAGTTTAGAATTTGATTTAGAATAACGAATATATTTTATAAACGACAGTTTGAACGTAGAGTTATAATATAATTAAAATCGATCTCGAAATGGCGCTGCAGTTCGTAAATTGGCGATTTGAACTTCAACTAAATATACAGGATTCGTTTTAAGCCGGATTTCTGTGAAACAAGAAACGTGTGGAGCTGGTGGAGCATATCTTTCTAGTGGAAGAGAAAAATCGGGATTTCGTCGTGTGGATTTTGATTTACGTCCAAATCAAATTTTAGAAAAGTCGCTGTGGAATTCCTTTATAATTTATAAAAGGATCTATTCATATTTTAAAAGGGGAATTTCAATATAAATCGAATATCGGGTTGACCCAGATTGAAATATCGAGTTAGACATCCATATAGGATTTATTCTGAGCTGTATGGTATTCCACTGTGAATATAGACGATAATATTTAATTTTTAAATATTAAATTTAATTATATTTAAATATATTTATATATTTAAATAGGTTATTTGGAACGTTAAAAATAGCCACTTTTGCAAACGAAGTCGGAATTCGACGAAACCAGTTTCGTTGGGACCGTAATGTCGAACTCTAGCTACATGTCCAGTTTCATGATTTTTAGGTAGCGTGTGTGAGCACACGGATTTTTAGAAGATAAATTAACAAAAAGAATATTCCGAGAATATTCTCTAACTCAAAATATCTAGATATTTAACTCCATTATAAATACCCTTAACAAATCCTAAACCTAATTTAAAGTCCACCCTCGTCTTATTCAAGCCATCAGTGTTTATCTCCAAAAACCCATTCGCCCTTTTAAAAAAAATCAAAATCAATACAAAGGAAAGTCCTAAAATCATGAATATAGTTGATTTAGGTTGCTGAGGAAGTTCTCTCTGTTTTGATGTTGCATTTGCAAGGTTCGACGCTGATATTGGGTAATCGGGTTTTCACAGAGCAAGCTAGGGTTCGATCTCATGGCTTTTGTGAGGGTTTATTGTGGAATTTGAAGTTCGGATTTGGATTCAGGAGGCCGAGTTAAGCTGGCGTGCAAAATCTTGGTAGGTTCGGTGATAGGAAAGTTCGATCCATTCTTGTAGGTGGCGCAAGGCCTGAACGGACGTAATGGTGAAAAGGACGTCGAGCTTGATGTTTTGTATATGAGGAAGAAGGGAAATCGATGAGAAGAATTAAGGTATTTTCGGTTTAATTTTTCAGTGGAGTAAAAGGGTGGATTTAATGGTTTGAGGAGTGTGTAAATGGTGACGTTACTGAGCGGGTCAGTTCTGGGAAGGAGAAGTCGAGCTTTACAATGATGGTTTGGGTTTGGAGAGAATTCAAAGGAGGATATTATGGTGATTTTTGGGGTTTAAATCGTTGAGTATAAATGGAGCAATCAGGGTTTGAAGAAGTCGGAAGTGTCTGAATGGATGGGGCAGCGTGATTCTAAGTGTTGGAGAAGATGAAGGCTGCGTATGCTTTTTGGATATGGGTGGGCTGATGTTAGAAGGGTAAGGCCCATTAACAAGGATTAATTAAAACTAAACCATTTAAATACGAACACTAACTTGTATATGTTACATCTTGGCCATACGATGTCAGAATGATGAACGGTCAGATCCGTTAGGATTGTATGAACGAGGGCAACACAATGGAACTGACTGGGAGTGGATTGGAGCTCGTTACAATTTATGGCAAAATAAATTGTCTGTCTGAATCAAATCGAGCGATGGTTATCGTTATTAACGATGATCGTCCAATGTGAGTAAATCTCACTAACTTTGAACATTTTATAATTTCATGTTGTATTTTTAGAACTGTTAAATATTGGCTGATTGATTGTGTACTGACTGTGTGATTGAAATGCTAGACAGTTAGTTGAATTTCTACATAGATTCTATTTAACATAATATATCATATGGAACTAAAAGTAATGTTATCTATATTGTTTAACATCTGTGATGCAGGGAAACAGGTTGGAGGAATCCAACTGGATTCCTCAACATTTATTTTACTGTTTTCATATATTGTGATATATGATGTGTTATATAATCTGTTATGGATTATGTGTGTTGGAATGATGTTGATCATTGTTATTCGATATTTTAAATATCATAAAAGACCCTGGGATGTAAAAAGAATTATTTCAATGTATATTGAAATAAAAGGGATTTTATAAAATCAACAGATTTTATAAAAGGAAATATTTTGAAAGTAAATAAAAGGGAAAATGTTTTTAAACGAATAGAGTTTTATAAAAGGGAAATCATTTGTAAAGTGAAGAACTGTTACTAAAAGTAAATCTATATCAATGAATAGTTTAATCGAGTTAAAAGGAGTTAATCGATGTTAGTTAAATCAAAAGGAGTTAATCGATGTTAGTTAAATCAAAAGGAGTTAATCGATGTTAGTTAAATCAAAAGGAGTTAATCGATGTTAGTTTAATCGATTAGAGTTAAAGCAAATGAGTTAATTGAATATAGTTTATTCGAAGAAAGTAAAAGGAGTTAAAACGAATATGGTATTCGAAAGTTAGTAAATCGAATTAGTTATTCGAAAGGGGTTAGTCGGATCGAGTTAGTTGAATAGAGTTAATCGAATATTAGTTATTCGAATTAGGTTAAACCAGTTAAGGTAAAACCATTAGAGTAAATCATTCAGAGTTAAACCAGTTAGGGTAAAACCATTAGGGTAAACCAGTTAGAGTTAAAAAGTTAGTGTTAATCAGTTAAAGTAAATCGATAGAGTTACATCGAACAGGAATTTATTGAATAGAGTTATACTGAACTAGAATTTATTGAATAGAGTTATACCGAACTAGAATTTATCGATAGAGTTATATCGAACTAGAATTTATTGAATAGAGTTATACTGAACTAGAATTTATTGAATAGAGTTAAATCAAACTAGAGTTATTTAAATAGAGTAATCGAATATAGTTTATTCGAATAGAGTTAAAGAGAAGGAGTTATCGAATCTAGTTATTCGAAAGGAGTTATCAAATCTTATTATTTGAAAGTAGTTATCGGATATAGTTTATTCGAATGGAGCTAGAGGAGTTAATCGAATATAGTTTATTCGAATGGAGTTAGAGGAGTTAATCAAATATAGTTTATTCGAAAGGAGTTAAGTGAAATGAGTTAATCCAATAGCATTAGTCAAATAGAGATAATCCAGTAGTGTTAGTCCAATAGAGTTAATTGATAAGGGTTAATCGAATAAAATTAAGTGAAAAGAGTCAATCGAATATAGCTATTCGAAGGAGGGTTAAGTAAGGAAGTTAGTAAAACGAATATAAAGTGAACTTTGTCTATTTCAAAGATAGAAATGTTGTTCAGTTAAGGTCTGAGAGGTAGTTCTACCCCAACTTGATTGGCTTCGTTTTTAACTAAGGAGTAGTTAAGGTTCGGAAGTAAAGGAAATGGTTTGAGTTGGCATCGCGATGGTTTGTTTAAACATCTGTCTAAGTCCAATGAAGAAGCTTTGGAAATGTTTTTCAAATAAGAAACCAGAAATGTTTTCTAATAAAGATAACAAGAAATGGAAATGTTTTTCATTGTTAATAACATATATTTTCCAAATTTAGAAAATGATAAATATTGAATATAGGGAAATGGGAGATAAGTAAATTTATGAAATTAGGAGATAAATGTTGAATGATGTTTGATCGATATAAATTTCCATTTGGAAATGATATCGTTGTTTGCATACCTATTTTTCTTCGATAGTTAAATCACATACTATCGAATTTTTGACCATTTTAACGTTGTTAATATGGAGACACCGGTTGGATTATTATCCAAAGAACAACTTTGTATTGGCATAAGCGTTGCGAATCATATATGCCAAAGGAAATTGAAGACGGAGTTATGCAAGGGCTATCCTGTTTACAGAATAGTGCCTTTAGTTCATCCTGTTCCTGGATGACTTGTATGGACGGATGTCTAACAGAGTATTTCCAGACGATCACGTATATTGATTTCTCCAACCGTACCAAGAGTGGAAGCGGAGAAGGAAACTTCTTTTAGCTAACACATAATGTATGGTTGTAGACGTCAATCGGTGATTTGATGGATTTGACAATGTGGCATTCAAAGTGAATATGATGTGATGATAAAGCGTAGCTTCTAGCCTCACATCCGGTAAATGACAAATATCGGGCAGGTAGCATGGCTAAGTCGGTCGCACCGAAGTAGGGTGTATAATCACCTGATCTAGAGTTTCATTTATTTCTAAAAATCTATTGTTGATGCTGTCCCATTCGGGAAAACGGTTGCTGATCCCAACCGTTGGTGATATACATTCGATACACTCAAGCGAAATGAGTGGTCGGTCATGTGTGGCCGGGTTGCAAGATGTTCTTGTTGAACCCAATGTATTCCTCTCTAGAGGTACACTAGCGAAAGGTGGTTCCATACCTTGTCATAGTTGGAAATCCATTACCCAATACATGCTTACGGTTTTGATTGTATACTATATATGTAGAACGTGAGATGAAAGCGTTTCTGCTAGATGATTATTATAGTTGTGGTTGATAGACATTATTATAATATCAAAAGGTTTTTGATATAAAGATAATTTGGATTCTCATAAGGGAAAACCCCGTTCTGTTATACGGCATGGTCTTATGAGATATCGTTTACTTGTTCAAACTATTTTAAACTGTTTTACTCATACCGGTCCCATGACTGACCCGGAGTTTATTTTGTTTTGTTTTCCCTAAACTCTTGGGTGCCCAATTTTGTATGGGCAGTCAAGTAGTCAGGATTTACAGATACTTGAAGAGCTGGAGAATGAGGCTTCAGGATCATATAGCTATAGTTATTTCCGCTGTGTTGTAAGTGCTGTACTTTGATAATGTTGTATATTCAAATACAAATGTATATTTCAAAGTTATGTTACATATATTATATGTTATTCGTTCCGCTGTGAGGTTCGTGTTACTCTGATGTTGTGTTTTTCTTCTTCTTCTATTCTAAGTTTCTATCTTATCTTTCCTCACCCTCTGTTTTCTTTCTATTAATTTCCTGATTTTCAGTTTAATTTGGGGTTGGACTTGTGTTTTGGTCAGCTCAAATTGGACCGGATTTTCGGGTCATTACATTATCCCCCATGAATACTAGTGCATAAAACAAACAACGCAATGCTAGGCAGAAAAATGAAGCTATTATAAGACTCAGGTCCCATCACACAATGCAACGCAAGCCGGAGGATAGAGTTTTCCCTTAAAATAGCCAAATATGCTAGATACGCGAAATTTCATTATTTATTATTACTGTAAGCGAAGAAATCAACTTCAAATAAAAATGTATCAATCATAGGCGGCGTATGTACCATTATATTACGTCGCCATATATATATTTACAACTAAAACCGTAAAATCATGTATTGGAAATTGGGTTTCCATCTATGAACCAAGGCAAGCAATCCTTCTTACGAATTCGAGACACACTAGCAATGTCTAAGGATCCCCCTGCAGTGAACCCTAGGTTAGCCGCATGGTCGGTCATCCGTCGATGATTAGTTATGCCATAAACTATATGTTAGCCGATTCTATCGAACCTCTGGTCAGTACGTCGACCAATAAAGAGCCATTGGCGACTCAAATATATTCCAAGGTACCTCGCTCTCCATCAAATAATATGCAACATCCACATAAGTAAACAGTCTAGGCTCCATACCATGACATTACTCGTACCTAGAAACTAACATATGTCCATTTCCATACGTTCCTCATCCCGTTTCTAGTTCATACGGGGGTGTGAAGCTCACGAATTAACGCTACACAAAGCTATGCTACTTAAAGTTGTGTTACTTAAAGCTGTGATTTGATCATCAACCACAAGACTCTGCTTTTCAACAAGCCTTGATCATTTTCAGCTCAGCATGCCACATTGTTAATCCATACCATACCACTGATTTCCACCAATATATAACCTCTAAGCTCGTACGTCTCAGAGAAGGGTGTTAAGCAAGAGAATAAATTCTCCGCCACCAAACAGAAATATATTTAGCAAAGTCCAACGAATACAGTATAAAAAAGCACAATGTCAAACATACCATCCACTTGCAAGTCTGTTCTGGGTCTAAACGAAACCAGAGGCAACTTATTCCTCGTCCCATATGTCCAATACAGGAGAGAGGCCCTCGCATATCCAATCGATCTCTAAGTACGTCTGGACGATCACCGCTTATTAACTTGTCTTGGGTGTACATCCCAATCATGACATCAGTAATCATCCAAACGATGTGAAGATCTCCGGTAATTAACAATCGTCTTCATATCATCGACATTTAGTTGCCGTATCAATTATTCAGACTGGGTTAAACCCGGTCTTTCCGAATAATTTGCGTATCTTATAATCAAGTGCTATAAAAACACATCATACGCCTCATTCTAATTCAGAATATTCTTTTATTCAAATATTCACATCTTTAGGGAATGGTTCCCATTAATTTTATCAAAGATAAATTCTTTTAAATTATTCTTTAACATTCCTTTGGATATCAATTACGAAAGATTTCATTTTTTCCTTTATCAATTCTAAACCAAATTAAATTTTCTAAAAGTAGTCGAGATTATTGAGTCTTACCGAAGTGATCATTTATTTTATCTTTCCAATCCCAACCTATTCATCCCATGGAGCAAAACTGGTAGTACTCCATATCTAACACCCACTGTGTTATCGGTAAAAATTAATTACAATTTCCTGTTCAAATCTAATTAAAGATTCAACTATCGTCTGGAGTAAAACTGGTGGTACTCCAGTCTCGGTCATTTCATGAATTCGATAAATTTAATTACCCATTCTCATTCCAATCTAATTAAAGATTCATTAAAACTCCAACTTGGTTTTAATATCATAAATCATTACTTTATTATTATTCAACTTTTAGGAAAATTAATCCTATCATTAAGTAGGTTAAAGACGAATGTCCTTTAAAACGTCGTTCACGATAAACCCAAAATCATCTTCCATCAAAATGGAATCTACACGGAGATCATAACAGTATAGAATCGATATAAATTTGTGTATCGCGCTAATACTATAAACGGAATAACGACAAAGCCTTTTATATTCCATAAATATTAAACGCTTTCCTTCACGGAAGCTCATCTCGATTATCACCAAATCGAATTCCATTCAATTCCAATTTCTTTTATTAAATTGGAAAACTTTACTTTGAAAAATTTTCATCAATCTTAATTAAAAGATTTATAAATTCCAAATCATAACTTCACTATTAATTGAGTTAAAGAACGACTGCTATTTAAAACATTGTTCACTATAGACCCCAAAATCCAATTTGATATTAAATATAAGGCTCCGAATAGAAATAATATCGGCTTATATTCAACATCAAATTCTGAAACCAATAGGTATCGTATTGGGAATAACGATATCTATATCTTCCAAATTCCCCAACAATATCCATATAATCATGGAATCCATATCTAAATATTCCAAAGATTATTTCCATTCAAATCCAATCCAATTTATATGTATTGCAAAATTCTGGTTATCTCAAAACCATTTGCAAATCCAATTTATTTATTTAAAAACATTGGATTATTATTCTAGTTAATAACTAGTTCATTTCAATAAAAAAAATTTATCCTTCCAAATAAGGAATTGTTCATCCAAAATCTTTTCAAATCATTTATTGTGAATTTACATAATTTTTCCATATTTTTAATAATTTTAATATCGCCATTTCAGTAGATTTCCATATACGGTCATCGAACTGCGTCCATAGCGACCTCTTCTGAAATTGATTTGGACATAATGTAAAATCCAACCATTCAAATTTAAATCTCTTATATTCATTGGAAAAATCTTTTCGATACAAACCCAACGGTTTTGGTTTTAGTAGGATCCGACGGTCGGATCTCCCGCTACATCAATTTGAAGTCAATGGCTGAAACTCGCGAACGGTCGTTGCGCGGCGCGTTCTATTCAAACCATTATATATATATATTGTTGATTTCCATTTAAAAGGTATTTTATAAATTCGTTTTAAAAATGATTCCAATTTCTATTTCAATTTTAAATCAAATTTGAATATTCCATATACAGTTAAAAATTATATTCTTAACCATCCAATAATTATTTCTTAACATGCCAATTCTGTCCATCACATATATACGCTAAAAATTATATTTTTAACGATCCAATAATTATTTCATTACATGTCAATTTTATCCATTCCATATATACGTTAAAAATTATAATTTTAACAATTCAATAGTTATTGCATTACCTGATAATTTATCCATTCCAATTTCTATACATTGCGTATATATTTTATACAACGTATATATATTTTATGCAACGCATATATATTTTATACAACGCATATATATTTTATACAACACATATATTTTTTCACATCACCACAATACACAAATCACCAAATCATCCAAATAAATAAATACTCAACTACCCAATGCTATTTACGGCGCCATAAGTGGCCAGTCGCGGAGTATGAAATCCGAGTGTCGGTAATATCCATAAATCTCTTCTAATTTATGTGATTTGTGCGAATTCGTGTGTTGAACTCCATACAACAGATAAAAATCAATATTAGCAATTCCTATGCATTTACAGTTATAAAATAAATTAAATAACTATACAAAATTTTAGTGAGAGAATTCTTACATTCATTTCCACTCTATCAGTCTTTATTTCGGAATTTCTGTACTGTTCGGACTTAAATTCGCCTTAAATTCAAGTTTGCTCCAAATCGTTTCTAGCCAGTTCCATGTTGAAGTGCTCTTCAAGACTGTTCCAACACATTTTAAATTATCCAATTCTGATGAGATTTGAATAAGATACGTTATTAAATACATTCATTATCATTAATTAATTTATTAATTAACAACTAAACTTGGGTTAAGGTTTTAATTAACCTTCCTTCTTCCTCGCAATGTGTAACGACCCAGAAAATCTGAACCAATTTAAAATTTTTAAATTGGCTAAAATAATGGATTTTAAATATTTAAAATAAATATTTTAAATAATGGCAATGAAAAGTGAGTTTGAATCGACAATTGAAAACGAATATAATTAATTCTAATTATAAACAAGGCTTGAAAAGGCGCTGCAGTTTCAAAAATTGAATTCAAACTTTGTCGGACTGTACCGGGTGCAAAACAAAACGGATTATAGTGAAACCAAAATTTTTTAAATCCGTTAGTGAATAACTTTCTAACGAATCTGAAAAATCGAATTTTCATAACGGAAAGCAAAAGTTATGGCCGAATGAATTTTCAGAAAGGTCGCTATGGAATTTATATAGCCCGTGAAATTGGCCATTTTGCATACGACCTCAGAATTCGACGAAACCACTTTTGTTGGATCCAGGATGTGAGGTTATTGCTAGGTTTTGAATTTCAAAATTTTTGAAGCTAGTATGTGAGTGTGGCAAAAGAAAACGTGTTTTGGTCAATTACAGTTAAATTGGATCGACCAGAAATGGGCCTTTTTGCAAACGGTCTCAGAATTCAACGAAGCTAGTTTTTTTAGGACCGTATTGTCAAAACATAGCTAGATTTATTTTTCTGGAATTTTTCGAATCGGTTTATGGCCCTGGCAAATTGAAATGTATGTTCAAATTAAATATTGAATGTTTTATATTTTAATTTGAATGGAAACTGACTGAAAAAGTCGAATGGGCCTTCGAAACATATCCCATTGTGTTCGGAATGGGGGTAAAATGCTAGGGACGACAGTCATTGGGTTTGGATTGGGGTTCGTGGGCGAAAAGGGTATTTTGGAGATTTTAAAAATTATAAAATAAAATAAAAAATATCATTGGTCAGATACTTTTCTCTCTCCCCAATAATTAAAATCGCGAACGACGGAAGTTGCTCCAGGCTTCCCCCTCATTTTTCGATCAACCCACGCACCATTAGACCTCGACCCACTTGAGGATTTTGTAGCCCTCGTCGAGCTCATCAAATCCATACCTGGAGCATCCCCTATCGCTGCGCCATCGTCGAGTTTCGAGCCGAGGAAGTAGCCCACTTTAGAGCGCCGCCGTGACTGGTGGGGACCACCGAGCTGGACGAGACAACCAGGTGCGGGGAGCTGCTTCCAAGCCCTTTCGAGTGGCGAAGGCCGATCGACGTATCATTGCACGGATTTCGCGAAAAATCCAAACCTAGTTTTGAAGAATTCAGAAAGGTATATGGCTTGTTTTATTTTCAGCTGTTTTAACACCTTTAAACCGTTGCAAACTTTGAAAATCATATCTTTTTGCTGTGTTGACGAAATTCAGTGAAACAAGAGACAGTGGACTCGTGTGGACGTCTTCTACCTTCTAGAAGAGACCGCGTATTTTTCTGAGCCTTCTGCTATTTTTGGTGGAGTGGAACCCAATGTGAGATTTCTAATTTATAAACGATATGGAAAACGACGATGTATAAATTATATAGTCGATGTATGAGTTATATAAGCATTGTACACCTCTTGTATAAGCGTTGTATAAGTTGTACGTTCGATGTATAAGTTATATATGCGTTGTAAAAATCATATATGTGTTGAAATAGAAGTGAATTGCTATATATATATATATATATATATATATACACGCCCCTCGTCCACAAACCATGGACGATATTTATTGGTTGTGATTGGTGTGAAAATTGATTGATAGCGAATGGTTGTTTGGGATTGTTTGTGGCCGATATTGATTGATTGTGGTTGAAAAATACCCGTTTGTGGTTGAGAAATATTTAGTTGAAACCACATAGGATTAGTTTGTGGAAATGAAATATATACATGCCGCCTGCGTGCGAACTAGATGCATGATCCCCATTGTCAAAAACCGCGAGGTTTTAAGGTAGAGCGAGGAGTCGTACTAGGGACGGTCCCGGTTTTAACTACCCTGCCGTTATGCTGCCGAAATTTTGAATAATATTCATGTGCTTGAATTAATTTCATTTGCTGAAACTATATTTATTCGTTGAATAGAAAACCTTCATGTATTGAATCGATATTCATTCGTTGATTAGAAATTCATGTGTTGAATGGTATTCGTGTTTTAAATATAAAGATCACATTTTTATCTATATATAGAAACTATAGAAAACCTTCATGTGTTGAATGGATATTCATTCGTTGATTAGAAATTCATGTGTTGAATGGTATTCGTGTTTTAAATATAAAAATCACATTTTTATCTATATATAGAAACTATAGAAAACCTTCATGTGTTGAATCGATATTCATTCGTTGATTAGAAATTCATGTGTTGAATGGTATTCGTGTTTTAAATATAAAAATCACATTTTTATCTATATATAGAAACTATAGAAAACCTTCATGTGTTGAATCGATATTCATTCGTTGATTAGAAATTCATGTGTTGAATGGTATTCATATTTTGAAATAAATTGTTTCATAATAAAAATCACCTTTTATCAACTATATGGACTATGTAAAATAATCTCGTTTTAAAAGAAATTGTTTTACAATAAAAATCCTATTTTTATCACCTATATTAACTATACGAAATAATAGTGTTTTGAAATGAATTATTTTACAAAAAAAATCACATTTTTATTATACACATGAATTGTTGAAAGGTGAAGTATTAAAAATAGCAACTCGTTCAAATAAATATGCATGAGTTGAAATATTCATTAATTAGCTAATGATATGATTTTTGCCTATGCATACAACATTAGAATGAATGGTGTTTTTGAACCAAATGGAATCAAATATGAAGTTGAATGGAAAATGATAAGTGATAAGAACTGTATATATGTACATGCATATTTATTGAACAGGTTATAGCAAAGGGGCTAGAGAAGAGGAATAAAATTTTTGCCCGACAAATAGGTACACATTTACTGTTTTGTTTGGGTGATGATTTTATGAGCCTGTTGGCTAGCCGCTTGGCTTTTTCTTTTTGACATGAGACGCCCGTGTGGCTATTTGGTAATTTTCCCAGCCCCTCCCGGGAGGTTATGGCGAAATTTTCCAAAATTTAAAGGCGTTAGTGAAATATTTGAAGTGAAAACGATACTGAAATTGTTGGATGAACTATATTTACATAAATATATAAATATAAATAAAATTAAAACGAAACGTGGCCGTGCAGTTCGTGTTTTGAAACCGTGATTTCAAACAACTAGTGCGGGAAATCCGACCGTTGGATTTTGCCGAAACCGCAACCGTCGGGTTCGCCTTGGAAATATCTTTCCATCGGCACCAACCTTGTAAAAATCCAACGGTTGGATTGTCTGGAATGTTTAATTCAAATCTGAAGAAAAACAGCGTTAGAAACGATTATATATATATATATATATATATATATATATTTAATCGAATAACGACGCTACAGTTCGTATTTTGAAATCGAAACTTCAAATGATTGTACCGGGAGATCCGATCGTCGGAATTTCCCGAAACTAGAACCGTTGGATTCGTTTTGAAAAGACCTTTCTAATGATGTAAATTTTGTGAAGATCCAACGGTTAGATTTTCAGATATGTGTAAATCAAATCTGAAGAAAAACAGCGCCATGGCCGTGTTATGGCCCGAAGCGTCGTTTTGAATAAATTGGCTATTTTAAAATAAATAAAAATAGCGATAAATCGTTATAAAATATCATAAACGATATGGAATGGAGATAAACTGAATTTGCTCGATTTAGGTGGTATTTGATGGTTGAATGTGTTTAGTGTGAAAATTACATTAAAGAACAAAATTGGTGTTGTCGAATGATTTAACCATTGAAAAAAATTGATTTGAAATTCTAAATGTACTTGAATTATTTGAAAAGGCCGAGTTAATTCTCATTTCAAATAATTGACCGACGATTGAAATTCGAAGATGAAGACGGTGGTTGAAGACCAGAGATCTTCACCTCGTTTGGATGGTAACCAAGGTCCTGATTGGGAGACATCCCGAAATATGGATAATGAGTGGTGATCGTCCAGACGTACGTGGTGATCGATGGGTTTGCGAGGTATTTAGTGCCTCTGGTTTCGTTCAGACCCAGAATGGACTTGTAAATGGACTGTGTCTGACATTGGATTTTATTCTGTGTTGATTGATCTTTGTTAAATATACATCTGTTTGGCGGCGGAGAATTTATTCTTTTGCTTAACGCCCTTATCTGAGACGCACGAGCTCAGAGGTTGTATATCGGTGGACATCAGTCGCATGGCATGAATTGCTAGTGTGGCATGCCTAAGTGGCAAATGATCAGGGCTTCCGTTGAAAAGCAAAGTCTTGTGGTAATGATCAAAGCACCGCCTGTGTGGTGTAGCTTTGTGTATAATGTGAATTCGGGAGCCTCACACCCCGGTATGAACCAGAAACGGGAGAAGGACCTCAGGGAGGGCATGCGTTTCTTTCTAGCTAGGGTGGTGTCAGTGACCTACCAGCCCTGACATTTGTATACTTTTCACCCATGTGGTTGTTGCTGTTATGAGGCGCCTCGGTTTGATTGGACGATCCGGGTCCGATGGAGTCATTCGTTGGCTTGTTTACGCCCCAAAGGGCGGGGAAACGTATTGTTCAGGCATAATAATCCACATCGGTGGACCGGCCCTGACGATCCAAGGGGCAGTTGCGGCTGTTCCGGAGGCTCGGGCTAGAGAGTCTCGAAGTCGGTAAGGACTATCTTTTGCCTTGGTTCATGACGGAAATCCAATTTCCAAATACGACATCGTGCGGTTTCGATTGTATATATATTTGGCGACATAGTGGCATGAGACGCTCATGTCGTCTATGATTGATAGTTATGATTCGAAATTGTTTTTGAAACATATAAACACTAGTAATAATATCAAATGCTTTTGCTTTATTCGTATCAACCATATTTTGGCTATTATAAGGTAAAACTCTATCCTCCGGTTTGCATTGCATTGTGTGATGGGAACTGAGTCTTATAATGGCTTCATTTTTATAAAAAGCATTGTGATGTTTAAAAGAAAGATTTGTTTTAAAGCACTGGCAATCCAATGGAGTAAACCCGTTCCACGAAAGTGGCGTGGTCCTGTGATTAGCCATATATTAAATGTGTTGAATAGATTTCTCATACCAGTCCCATGACTGACTCGTAGTTTGTTTCACTTTCAAACTCGGGTGCCCCTTTTTCCGCACGGGCAACCTTGTATTCAGGTTTAGCTGGCTTTCTCAGGATAGCTGGAGCTGAAGATGGATTCTATTATTTATCTCTTTTTATGCTGTTCAGCTCCTATTGTACATATTTTGTTTGTTTCCGCTGTAGACATTTATGTATAGCTGAACTGTATTTGTACTAAGTAAGATCTTGTATACTGTGTAACTCTGATGATTACTTTTATCTAGTATATTCTATTGTTCATTATCTGATGTATTTATTTAATTTTGTTCTGCTATTATCCGTTTCTGTGTTATATTCCAAAGATAACCCTTGTCTCCGTCTGAACGGGATTTGGGGTCGTCACAACGTGGTATCAGATCTTAGGTTAAGCTTAGTTCTGGAATATAACATATAAACGATCTCATCAGAAATAGAACCAGTAGTTTTCTAGGACGGGCAACTCAATAAAGATAGGATCAGTAATATCCTAGTATGAGTAGCAGGATGAAATAACACCTAGATAGACACATTTACATGCAAGTATCTGTCTCTATATTTTGAAATATCTTTTCTGTTGACCTGACACTTTGTCTGCTAATTGCAGACGCTCTAGAAAATGAGTGCCAGAAACAGAAGAAGTAATACTGACCCAGATATAGAAGCTCTATTTATGAAATATAGAAATCTGGGGGGAAAACCCTTCACGGGTGAAGAATCAATTATGAAAACACAAGCCTGGATTCGTTCGCCTGAGAAAATCTTTGAAGGATTAAAGCTGAGGGATGACCAGAAAAGATTACTGGCCTCCTGGGCACTCAAAGACGAAGCTTTGTTCTGGTGGGATTCTGTTATTAAGGATCCTCCAGAAGGTGATATCACCTGGGATAGATTCAAAGTGATTTTCCTGGAAAGATTTACTCCTCTAGAAGCAATTGAGCGACTATGTGATGAATTTTCGTATTTGATACAAGGAGATATGACCATTCCCGAATATCATAAGAAATTCAACGAACTTTCTCACTTTGCTCCTCATCTAATTGAGAATCCGAAGAGGAAGAATATGATATTTATCAACGGGCTTCAAAGAAAATATCAGAACAGTGCAATGAGGAACGTGATGCTCCCCTTTTCTGAAATGATATACATGGCTTACCAGTACGAAGATCTAGACAAGAAAGGTATGTTACAGTACGAAGAGGAAGTCAGCTCCAGTAATAAAATTGAGTCTGAAACGGATCGTCCTGAGGCCAGCACGATATCAGAGGTCAGCAAGAAGCCCAAAGCAAATCGAAAAAGGGCTGAATCTGAGAAAGGGCAAGTAGCGACAACTGTATGCTCTAACCGCAATAAGCCAGGACATCTCTCGATAAGTTGTCGATCTCTAAAGAAACAAAGAAAGGAAGGACCTAAATCAAAGAACAAGCTTAAAGAAAATAGAAAGTGTAATCTTTGTCATCAAGCTGGTCACATAAAGCAAGACTACTGGCTGTCGAAAAAGACCAATGAGGCTCAGGTAAATGAAGTGGCAGAAACTTCTGGGCCCTCAGCTATTCAGGAAAGGCCAGATGTTTTAGAAGACACGCTTACTGTCAAAGATATTCCAGTTAAAGTGCTGTTTGACACAGGCGCGTCACGAAGCTTCATTTCGAAGGATGCAGCTAAGAAACTGGATTTGAATTTGAAAAAGCTCAAGGAACCAATGACTGTCCAGAATCCGGTTGGGGGTTCCATTGATCTCAGATGGTTTTGTGGAGTGCCGGTTTCTTTCTCTCGTTATCGGTTTCCTACCATCGCGGTCGTCATGAATTTTACAGAGTTTGGTCTTATCTTGGGGTTAGACTGGTTGACCAAATATGAAGCTGAAGTAAAATGCGCCGACAGAGTCGTAAATTCGAAGATTAAATCAGGTGATTATATAACCATTCCTTGTGAAGGTCATAATGCTAATAGAAAAGACTTCTGGGCAGCTTTGAATGTTTCTCCAGCCCAAATAGAAAATATCCCTGAAATCACAGAGAATGTTCCTGACCTAGTGAAAGATATCCCTGTCGTCAAGGACTATGCGGATGTGTTCGAAGAAGTTGTTCGCTTACCTCCGTAGAGAGAAATAGATTTCAAAATTGCTTAAATTCCGAATGCAAGGCCGATAGTTCACGCTATTCGAAGAATGTCCTTGAAAGAGAAAGAGGAATTAGACAATCAAACACGACAGCTAGTATGGAAGGGTCTGATCAGGCCTAGTTTCTCTGATTGGGGAGCAGCAGTGGTATTTGCCCCAAAATCTGACGGTACTCTACGTCTATGTGTGGATTATCGTGATCTGAACAAACAGACGATAAAGAACAAATATCCATTGCCGCGGATTGATGATTTGTTGGATCGGTTGAATGGCGCACAAGTATTTTCACGAATGGACCTAGCTACAGGCTTCCATCAACTTCGAAACGCAGAAGAGTGTGTTCCAATGACAGCGTTCAGAGGTCCCGATTTATTCTACGAGTGGTTAGTAATGTCGTTCGGCTTATGTAATGCTCCTGCTTACTTCGTTGATCTAATGAATAGAGTATTCAGAGGGGTTTTGAATAAATTTGTTCTAGTTTTTATTGATGATATTCTAATCTTCTCTAAATCAAAGGCCGAACATGAAAAACATTTGGAACAGGTGTTAGAAATCCTCAGAAGGAATGTATTAAAAGCCAAATTTTCCAAACGTATCTTCTGGCAAGAGGAAGTAAAATTTCTAGGCCACGTCGTATCGAAAGAAGGAATCGTTGTGGATCGAAGCAAAATCACAGCTATTCAGAATTGGAAACAGCCCAGTACCCCCACTGAAGTCCGCAGTTTTCTCAGATTGGTCATTTAACGAAGCTTACGAAGAAGCACTCTAAATTCAAATGGAATCCAGAAAGTGAGGAGACTTTCGAAGAGCTAAAGTTAAGATTAACGACAGCTCCATTGTTAACCATCATAGATGGCAATCAGGATTTGAAAGTCTGGACTGATGCTTCAAGAGAAGGCCTTGGCGCAGTGTTAATGCAAAGGGGCCAAATGATTGCTTATGCTAGCCGTCAACTGAAGTCGCACGAAAAGAACTACGTAACTCATGATCTTGAGTTATTTGCTATAGTATTCGCTTTGAAAATCTAGAGACACTATCCGTTGGGTGAGTGATTTGAACTGTTTACAGATCATCAGTAATTAAAGTATCTATTCACCCAGAAGGACCTGAATCTGAGACAACAACGTTGGCTAGAGTTCCTTGCAGCATATGATTTTGAGATTCTATACACTCCAGGGAAAGCCAATGTCGTGGCTGATGTGTTAAGCCGAAAGAATGAAATGATCGCCAGTTTTATCATTGCGACTTCGTTGATTGACAAGATATCGGCTCCCTAAAAAGACGACCAATTTATCAAAGGAATGAGTCAGCGAATTCGTGAAGGCAGTGCCTCGGATTTCCAGCTAGACAGCGAAGGGATTCTGAGGTTAGAAGGACGAATTTGTGTTCCAGAAATTCCTGAACTCAGAAGAGGTATGCTTGATGAATTCCACAAATCTAAGCTCAGTATCCATCCGGGGGTGAGTAAAATGTATTACGATATCAAGCGCACATTCTGGTGGAAGTTGTTAAAGAGAGACATCTCGATATATTTAGTCGATGCCCTACTTGCCAATTAGTCAAGAGCGACCAATAGAAATTGGCTGGATTGTTACAACCACTAGAAGTTCCTGGTTGGAAGTGAGAACATATTTCTATGGATTTCATTGATGGTCTGCCCAGAACCAGAAAAGGAAATGACAGTATTTGGGTGATCGTAGATCGCTTCGCGAAGACCGCCCATTTCATACCTGTCAGATCAAACAGAACTGCTCAGAGTCTGGCGTAGATATACTTCAGGGAAATAGTTAGACTACATGGAGTGCCGCTCAGTATAGTCAGTGATAGAGATACAATATTCACTAGCAAATTCTGGGAAGCATTTCAAGTCGAGCTAGGAACGAAGTTGAACTTAAGCACTGCTTATCATCCTCAGACAGATGGTCAGACTGAGAGGGTGAATCGTATTTTAGAAGATCTATTGCGGGCTTGTGTTATAGATTTCGGTGGATCATGGGAAGACCATCTGCATTTGGCTGAATTCTCATATAGCAACAACTATCAAGCGAGCCTGACAATGTCGCCATTCGAAGCATTGTATGGTAGACCGTGCCGATCTCCTGCTTGTTGGGTCGAACCTGGAAATAGACTTGTGTTAGGGCCCGATATGATACGAGAAGCTGCCGACAAAGTCGAATTTATTAAGAAGCGATTACTTGCCGCTCAAAGCCGACAAAAGAGCTATGCCGATAGAAGAAGAATAGATATATCCTTTGCTGTTGGCGACTACGTATATTTGAAAGTATCGCCGATGAGAGGAGTTATCCGGTTCGGTAAAACTGGAAAGTTGGCGCCCAAATTCATTGGTCCGTTTCCTATTCTGGAACGGATCGGAACTCTCGCTTATAGGGTTAAATTGCCTGACTGGTTGCCTGGAGTTCATGATGTATTTCACATATCTCAACTTCGAAAGCACGTTCATGATCCAGACTTGATCGTGGAAGAAGCAGCTCAGCAGGATATTGAAATTACTCCAGAATTAGCTGTGAGAAGAGAGCCGCTAAAGATCATCGGCAAAGAAACTAGAGAACTGAGGAACAAGAAGGTTCACTTAGTCAAAGTGCAATGGAGTGGAGATCCGCGAGATTGTACTTGGGAAACTGAGGAGAGCATTCAGAAAGCTTATCCTAGATGCCGAGTAGATATCTCTGATTGACTCCGGTGCAAGGTACATTTACCCTACTTTGCATTACCAATCAGTTCTCTATTCTGTTGTTATTTTCTTTCCATGGATGTGCACTTTTAATTCTATAGTCTGAATGATTTGAAAGGAATATAGGAATTGATTAGTATATTTTGGAAAAAAATAAAAACAATTGGATTGGTTGTTGTGTTGTGTGATTGTAGATTTATCAAACCACTTTCGACTTTGTTCCTTTTCGGGGACGAAAAGTTTTAAGTGGGGGAGATTGTAACGACCCAGAAAATCTGAACCAATTTAAATTTTTTAAATTGGCTAAAATAATGGATTTTAAATATTTAAAATAAATATTTTAAATAATGGCAATGAAAAGTGAGTTTGAATCGACAATTGAAAACGAATATAATTAATTCTAATTATAAACAAGGCTTGAAAAGGCGCTGTAGTTTCAAAAATTGAATTCAAACTTTGTCGGATTGTACCAGGTGCAAAACAAAACGGATTTTAGTGAAACCAAAAATATTCAAATCTGTTAGTGAATACCTTTCTAAAGAATCTGAAAAATCGAATTTTCATAACGGAAAGCAAAAGTTATGGCGGAATGAATTTTCAGAAAGGTCGCTATGGAATTTATATAGCCCGTGAAATTGGCCATTTTGCATACGACCTCGGAATTCGACGAAACCACTTTTGTTGGATCCGGGATGTGAGGTTATTGCTAGGTTTCAAATTTCAAAATTTTTGAAGCTAGTATGTGAGCGTGGCAAAATAAAACGTGTTTTGGTCAATTATAGTTAAATTGGATCGACCAGAAATGGGCCTTTTTGCAAACGGTCTCAGAATTCGACGAAACTAGTTTTGTTAGGACCGTATTGTCAAAACATAGCTAGATTTATTTTTCTGGAATTTTTCGAATCAGTTTATGGCCCTGGCAAATTGAAATGTACGTTCAAATTAAATATTGAATGTTTTATATTTTAATTTGAATGGAAACTGACTGAAACAGTCGAATGGGCCTTCGAAACATATCCCATTGTGTTCGGAATGGGGGTAGAACACTAGGGATGACAGTCGTTGGGTTTGGATTGGGGTTCATGGGCGAAAGGGGTATTTTGGAGATTTTAAAAGTTATAAAGTAAAATAAAAAATATCATTGGTCAGATACTTTTCTCTCTCTCCGATAATTAAAATCGCGAACGACGAAAGTTGCTCCAGGCTTCACCCTCATTTTTCGATCAATCCACGCACCATTATACCTCGACCCAGTTGAGGATTTTGTAGCCCTCGTCGAGCTCTTCAAATCCATACCTGGAGCATCCCCTATCGCTGCGCCATCGTCGAGTTTCGAGCCGAGGAAGTGGCCCACTTTCGAGCGCCGCCGTGACTGGTGGGGACCACCGAGCTGGATGAGACAACCAGGCGTGGGGAGCTGCTTCCAAGCCCTTTCGAGTGGCGAAGGCCGATCGACGTATCGTTGCACGGATTTCGCGAAAAATCCAAACCTAGTTTTGAAGAATTCAGAAAGGTATACGGCTTGTTTTATTTTCAGCTGTTTTAACACCTTTAAACCGTTGCAAACTTTGAAAAATCATATCTTTTTGCTGTGTTGACGAAATTCAGTGAAACAAGAGACAGTGGACTCGTGTGGACGTCTTCTACCTTCTAGAGGAGACCGCGTATTTTTCTGAGCCTTCTGCTATTTTTGGTGGAGTAGAACCCAATGTGAGATTTCTAATTTATAAACGATATGGAAAACGGCGATGTATAAATTATATAGTCGATGTATGAGTTATATAAGCATTGTACACCTCTTGTATAAGCGTTGTATAAGTTGTACGTTCGATGTATAAGTTATATATGCGTTGTAAAAATTATATATGTGTTGAAATAGAAGTGAATTACTATATATATATATATATATATATATATATATATATATATATATGTACATACGCCCCTCGTCCACAAATCATGGACGATATTTATTGGTTGTGATTGGTGTAAAAATTGATTGATAGCGAATGGTTGTTTGGGATTGTTTGTGGATGATATTGATTGATTGTGGTTGAAAAATACCCGTTTGTGGTTGAGAAATATTTGGTTGAAACCACATAGGATTAGTTTGTGGAAATGAAATATATACATGCCGCCTGTGTGCGAACTAGATGCATGATCCCCATTGTCAAAAACCGTGAGGTTTTAAGGTAGAGCGAGGAGCCGTACTAGGGACGGTCCCGGTTTTAACTACCCTGCCGTTATGCTGCCGAAATTTTGAATAATATTCATGTGTCTGAATTATTTTCATTTGCTGAAACTATATTTATTCGTTGAATAGAAAACCTTCATGTGTTGAATCGATATTCATTCGTTGATTAGAAATTCATGTGTTGAATGGTATTCGTGTTTTAAATATAAAGATCACATTTTTATCTATATATAGAAATTATAGAAAAACTTCTTGTGTTGAATAGATATTCATTTGTTGATTAGAAATTCATGTGTTGAATGGTATTTGTGTTTTAAATATAAAAATCACATTTTTATCTATATATAGAAACTATAGAAAACCTTCATGTGTTGAATCGATATTCATTCGTTGATTAGAAATTCATGTGTTGAATGGTATTCGTGTTTTAAATATAAAAATCACATTTTTATCTATATATAGAAACTATAGAAAACCTTCATGTGTTGAATCGATATTCATTCGTTGATTAGAAATTCATGTGTTGAATGGTATTCATATTTTGAAATAAATTGTTTCATAATAAAAATCACCTTTTATCAACTATATGGACTATGTAAAATAATATCGTTCTAAAAGAAATTGTTTTACAATAAAAATCCTATTTTTATCACCTATATTAACTATACGAAATAATAGTGTTTTGAAATGAATTGTTTTACAATAAAAATCACATTTTTATTACACACATGAATTGTTGAAAGGTGAAGTGTTAAAAATAGCAACTCGTTCAAATAAATATGCATGAGTCGAAATATTCATTAATTAGCTAATGATATGATTTTTGCCTATGCATACAACATTAGAATGAATGGTGTTTTTAAACCAAATGGAATCAAATATGAAGTTGAATGGAAAATGATAAGTGATAAGAACTGTATATATGTACATGCATATTTACTGAACAGGTTATAGCAAAGGGGCTAGAGAAGAGGAATAAAATTTTGTGCTCGACAAATAGGTACACATTTACTATTTTGTTTGGGTGATGATTTTATGAGCCTGTTGGCTAGCCGCTTGGCTTTTTCTTTTTCTTTTTGACATGAGACGCCCGTGTGGCTATTTGGGAATTTTCCCAGCCCCTCCCGTACAAAGGAGGTTATGGCGAAATTTTCCAAAATTTAAAGGCGTTAGTGAAATATTTGAAGTGAAAACGATATTGAAATTGTTTGATGAACTATATTTATATAATTATATAAATATAAATAAAATTAAGACAAAACGTGGCCGTGCAGTTTGTGTTTTGAAACGGTGATTTCAAACAACTAGTGCGGGAAATCAGACCATTAGATTTTCCCGAAACCGCAACCGTCGGGTTCGCCTTGGAAATATCTTTCCAACGGCACCAACCTTGTAAAAATCCAACGGTTGGATTGTCTGGAATGTTTAATTCAAATCTGAAGGAAAACAGCGCCAGAAACGATTATATATATATATATAACTATATTTAATCGAATAATGACGCTGCAGTTCGTATTTTGAAATCGAAACTTCAAATGATTGTACCAGGAGATCCAACCATCGGAATTTCCCGAAACTAGAACCGTTGGATTCGTTTTGAAAAGACCTTTATAATGATGTAAATTTTGTGAAGATCCAACTGTTAGATTTTCAGATATGTGTAAATCAAATCTGAAGAAAAATAGTGCCACGGCCGCGTTATGGCCCGAAGCGTCGTTTTGAATAAATTGGCTATTTTAAAATAAATAAAAATAGCGATAAATCGTTACAAAATATCATAAACGATATGGAATGGAAATAAACTGAATTTGCTCGATTTAGGTGGTATTTGATGGTCGAATGTGTTTGGTGTGAAAATTACATTAAAGAACAAAATTGGTGTTGTCGAATGATTTAACCATTGAAATAAATTGATTTGAAATTCTAAATATACGTGAATTATTTGAAAAGGCCGAGTTAATTCTCATTTCAAATAATTGACCGACGATTGAAATTCGAAGATGAAGATGGTGGTCGAAGACCGGAGATCTTCACCTCGTTTGGATGGTAACCGAGGTCCTGATTGGGAGGCATCCCGAAATATGGATAATGAGTAGTGATCGTCCAGACGTACGTGGTGATCGATGGGTTTGCGAGGTATTTAGTGCCTCCGGTTTCGTTCGGACCCAGAACGGACTTGTAAATGGAGTGTGTGTCTGACATTGGATTTTATTCTGTGTTGATTGATCTCTGTTAAATATACATCTGTTTGGCGGCGGAGAATTTATTCTTTTTCTTAACGCCCTTCTCTGAGATGCACGAGCTCAGAGGTTGTATATCGGTGGACATCAGTCGCATGGCATGAATTGCTAGTGTGGCATGCCTAAGTGGCAAATGATCAGGGCTTCTGTTGAAAAGCAAAGTCTTGTGGTAATAATCAAAGTACCGCCTGTGTGGCGTAGCTTTGTGTACAATGTGAATTCGCGAGCCTCACACCCCGGTATGAACCAGAAACGGGAGAAGGACCTCAGGGAGGGCATGCGTTTCTTTCTAGCTAGGGTGGTGTCAGTGACCTACCAGCCCTGACATTTATATACTTTTCACCTATGTGGTTGTTGCTGTTGCGAGGCGCCTCGGTTTGATTAAACGATCCGGGTCCGATGGAGTCATTCGTTGGCTCGTTTACGCCCCAAAGGGCGGGGAAACGTATTGTTCAGGCATAATAATCCACATCGGTGGACCGGCCCTGACGATCCAAGGGGCAGTTGCGGCTGTTCCGGAGGCTCGGGTTAGAGAGTCTCGAAGTCGGTAAGGACTATCTTTTGCCTTGGTTCATGATGGAAATCCAATTTCCAAATACGACATCGTGCGGTTTCGATTGTATATATATTTGGCGACATAGTGGCATGGGACGCTCATGTCGTCTTTGATTGATAGTTATGATTCGAAATTGTTTTTGAAACATATAAACACTAGTAATAATATCAAATGCTTTTGCTTTATTCGTATCAACCATATTTTGGCCATTATAACGTAAAACTCTATCCTCCGGTTTGCATTGCATTGTGTGATGGGAACTGAGTCTTATAATGGCTTCATTTTTATAAAAAAGCATTGCGATGTTTAAAAGAAAGATTTGTTTTAAAGACCTAGCAATCCAATGGAGTAAACCCATTCCACGAAAGTGGCGTGGTCCTGTGATTAGCCATATATTAAATGTGTTGAATAGATTTCTCATACCAGTCCCATGACTGACTCGTAGTTTGTTTCACTTTCAAACTCGGGTGCCCTTTTTCTACACGGGCAGCCTCGTATTCAGGTCTAGTTGGCTTTCTCTGGATAGCTGGAGCAGAAGATGGATTCTATTATTTATCTCTTTTTATGCTGTTCAGCTCTTATTGTACATATTTTGTTTGTTTCCGCTGTAGACATTTATGTATAGCTGAACTGTATTTGTACTAAGTATGATCCTGTATACTGTGTGACTCTGATGATTACTTTTATCCAGTATATTCTATTGTTCATTATCTGGTGTATTTATTTAATTCTGTTCTGCTATTATCCGTTTCTGTGTTATATTCCAAAGATAACTCTTGTCTCCGTCTGAACGGGATTTGGGGTCGTCACACAATGAACTCGGTGGGGCCCAAGCCTAGGAAAATGCGATCTAACCCGCCTGGTTTGAGTACGGGAAACTCACAAAATACTCAATGAAACTCCACCATCAACCTATGAATGAAAGACTTTGAAGAGCTTTCCAATGTTCGCGTTGAAAGATTCGCGAATTAGATCACGGATTGGGAGTAAATGAGGCATGAATTTTGGACGATTTCAGCCGTATATATGAGAGTGGCGGCAACAAGGTAATTAGATAGGGTTTTTTGAAAATTGGGGGTATTTATACCCTTTTAAATATATATATTTTAATTGAGTTATTTCTTAAACGTGAAATTCTCATCCGAATTCCAAATCAAACCCAACAACTGTCGTCCCTAGCTAAATACCCCCATTTCGGACATAGTGGAAAATGTTTCATAAGCTAATTCGACTATTTCGATCATTTTTTCTCAAAATTAAAATATAAATCAATACATATTGCATTTAAACGTACATTTTAATTTACCGGGGCTACATACTGACTCCAAAAATTACATAAAATAAATCTACCATGTTTTGATGATATGGTCCTAACAAAACTAATTTCGTCGAATTTGGAGACCGTTTGACAATGGCCTTTTTTGGGTCGATTAAATTCGAACTGAAATTACCAAACACGTTTAAATTCACAGTGCTCACATATTGATTCCAAAATTATGAAATTTGAAACCTAACAATAATTTGATATTCCGGATCCAACAAAAGTGGTTTCGTTGAAAACGGAGGTCGTTTGCAAAATGGCTATTTTTAAGGGCTATATATTATTTAAAAAATATATAAATTCAATAGCGACTATTCTAAATTTTAGACTGGACATAACTTTCATTTTATATTATGAAATCTGAATTTCATATACTCATTAGAAATTTACAATTCAAAATATCTCAATGTTTCTTGTTCCATAAAATTCTGAATTATATTGAATCCTATGTATTCATTCAACGTTTAAAAAATCAAATTTTCAAACTACCACGCCATTTCAAGTTCGTTTTAATTAACTTTTAAATTTATAGGTTATAACTTCGATTTAAATAAATTTTAAATCATATATTCTCAAAATACATCACTTTAAGTTCTTAAAATCTATTAAATCAATTGAAAATAAAATTTTAAATTGGTTCCAAAAATACGGGTTGTCACACCATTATACTATAATTTGATTTATATCGAAGTCCTATTTTCTTTACTTTATTATTTGAATTCAATTTTCATAACAAACCAAGTGTATATCGTTATGGTCATAACTTGCGTCTTCTTTCATTTTCATAAACGATCAATATAATTTCACCATTTATTAATTGTCGGTTCCTATAACTTTTCACTTCTTAAATACTATGGTAAGTTATATATGTTATAGAAAAGGTTTAATATTTTACAAATTCAATATTACCCAATATGTTTCAATTTTACCTTATCACATTCCTAAAGATTAACGTATCTCATACTTTTCGAAGATTCATTTCATTTATTTCACAATTCAATGGTTTAAAATTTCAATTTTAGTTCATTATTTCATTCGTTCGAGTACTTAAGAATTCAGTTTTGGGTTTATTTCTAAATCAACTTTCAAAATATTTCATATATTATATCATTTATATCAAACCATACTATAAAAGATTTAAAATGAAATTCAATTTTGCAAAACAAAGTATAAAAGTTCTAAGTGATCCCCACTTAAACTCTTGAAAATAGACGTTGATGATGCGTGCACTCATCACCGAAATCATATCTCGGAGACAAGTAGGGAGTATACACTTTGTTTTGAAATTCATTTGAAAACAATTTCTATATGAAATATATTTTAAATATAATGTCATTATTTCAAAAATCATTTCTGAATCAATATTGCAAAACCACCGAAAATATAATTCTCAAATTCATATTTTACTTCTTATTTCATTACCAATAAATTTTCAACATTTCTTTTTCTTAAACCATTCAATAACCAATAGTTTTAATTATTGATTAATCAAATAACAAATGATAAAAAATATAATACTATCATCAAAGAAAATCAAAATTCATAGATTTTCAAATAATTCTTTATATATACAAAATATAATTCAAAATAATATTATGTCAATGAGTCCTATAAACAAAATATAATTCAAAATAATATTATGTCAATGAGTCCTATAAGAGTGTTTAGAAATCCCTATCGAGGTCTTGGCATCCCAAGTACCCACCAGAATTCATAATTACTCAACGGAACAAACCAACACAATACAAAATCATGTTATATCCAAATTACAAGTACGCTCTCTCATATACACTCAAACTCATTCTAGGGTATTACTACCATATATCTAATGAGTTAAACCCAAATAAAGCCAAGGTTTTTGCTAAACCAAAGTTCTGATACCAAATGTAGCGACCTAGGTTTTTGACCGTTCAGATCGACAGTTATCCTCAATGTCAGTTAAACAAATCAAAATTACAGATAGTTATTGGGACTTATATAAGAAAAAGTAGAAAGACGAAAAGAAAACACATAATCTCACAGCGGAAGGACAAAATATAATAAATAAATAACAGTTCATGAAGTTGTTAAAAACATACATTTTATTTTATTTTACAACAATTATCAGAGTTAATTATCATAAACATACCAATATTTGCAGCGGAAATAAATAATAATACCTCTAGCAAGCTCCATCTTAATTGATTGATTGGTTTGATTTGTGATATGTAATCATACCAATATCAGAGTTAACTATCCTAATTTTTTTTAATGCGTATTATGCTAAATACATTGTGATTTGTGATATGTAATCACATATATTAATGAAGATTGGTTTGATTAATTGATTGATTGATTAATTAAGTAATTGACTAATTGATTTGATTGATTGGTTGATTGATTGATTGGTTGGTTGGTTAACTGATTGATTTTATCATAGAAGGAAAGAAATGAATAATTATATTCTGGATATATTTCTGAGGGGAAAATTGGATATTTGCCTAGGTCTTCTATTCTCCTATAATAGCAGCATCTAGGGTTGGATTAAAAGCATGGGATTGAGACTGATATAATTAATCCAAGGGTTTGCCGCTATTCTTCATTGTTCTCATTCTCCAACAAAAGTTGTAGTCATCTAGAATTCTTTCCCTATCTCAATAAGGTTATTGATTCTTGTAAAAAAAAATATTGTCGATTTTTGATCCGTTGTATGTAAACAAAATTTGTGTTGTTGAATCAATAAAGAGGGTGGTTGGTTGGAATATCTTGTTTGCGCATGTGATTTCATATCCGTGTAGTTTTACATAGAGATCATCTTTAAGTAATTGGATGATTAAGATCCTGACCTTTTTCGCAAAGGCGCTGTTTACCCCAATAGTTGGTACCCGAGCCAGATCATCGCACAACTTAGAATGAATTTAGGTTAGAAAAATCAATTTTTGTATGTTGCATATGGTGGCGCTTCCGAAGATGACTATTTTTGACGGAAGAAATTAGGGGATCTGGTAGCCTAAGATGGAGGATGTGCTTTACCACAATAATCTTCATGATCTGATTGATGGAAATGGAATGAAGCCCTCATGTGTGGATGAGGGAACGTGGAAGAAGATGGATAAGAAGGCGATTGCCTTGATTCAGCAATACCTTGATGATTCGGTATTCCATCATGTGGCTAGTTGTGAATCCGCGAAGGATTTATGGGACAAGTTGGTATCCTTTTATGAGTCGAGGAGTGCTACAAGTAAGTCTTTTCTGGTTCGAAAGCTTGTTCAGCTGGGATTGGATGAGGAGAAGTCTATTGCAGGTCACCTGAATGAATTTCAAGATGTGATCAATAAATTGGCAAATTTGAAGATCAATTTTGATGATGAGTTGCAGGCTCTTTTGTTGATGAGTTCGCTTTCAGAAAGTTAGAAGACTTTGGTTGTTTCATTGAGTAACTCTAATGCTAGTGGATCTATCTCTTTGGAAAATGTTCGAAGCAGCCTTTTGAATAAGGAACTAAGGAGAAAATGACCGGGTTTGAAATTAGTTCAAGGTAAGGCTATGGTAGCAAAGGACTTGGGGAAAGATACAAGGAGGAAGAAGAAAGAGGGTAATGGTAAAGGTGCCATCACTTGTTACTATTATAATAAGAAAGGTCACACACGCAAAGCTTTCCACGCTTATCAAAGGGATAAGAAGAAGGTTGCGGATGGTGATAGTAGTAGTGATGAGGCACGGGCATGTCTTGCTACAGATTCCGTTAATAATGCTTCTTATAATGTCCTGTTTAGCAAAGTTAATCCTTAGAAGATGGATTCGGGAGTCAATTTTCACATTTGTAAGGATGTGAAGTGTTATTCTTCTTACGAGATTAATGTTGACGTGATTAGAACAAACAATGGAGTAGAGCTACCGGTTTGTGGTATTGGATCTATCCGGTTTCGTATGCATGATAGCATGGTAAGGGAATCTCTGGATTTAGATATGTACCCGCGAGTTTGCATAACCTCATTTCTCTCGGTCAGTTGGATCACTGTGGTTACACTTATTATACTCAAGGTAGAGTTTTGAGAGTGAAAAGGGTGGTTGTGTTGTGATGAGAGGTGTCTTGGAGGAGAGAAACCTGTGTAGATTGGTTGTCTCTATGGTCAACTATGGAAGGCGAGTGACGATTGAAGAACTAGTCCGTAGCAAGGTGGAGAGGTTAATTTGGTCACTGCTGATGGTATAAACATGGATCTTCATGTTGATGATGCTCGATGGATCCGGAGTGATCAAGGAAGGAGCTCAGACCAAGTGGTAGACGGGTGTCGATGCGGAAAATCCACAAGGTGAAGATCCTTGTGGTATTACAAGCACTTTTAGACTGCTAGTGTTGCGTGGTGCATCTCGGAGGGAAGATGCATCTTTGGTAGGTGGTGGGTTGTGTTTGTAATGGTTTAATTGAGAGTAGGCATCTTTGAAAGAGCTAGATGACTTGTGTGTTGGAATTTCGCTTGATGATGATATTTCATATCAAGGGGGAGTGTTGTGATTTGTGACATGAAATCACATATATTAATGAAGATTGATTTGATTAATTGATTGATTTGATTGATTGATTGATTAATTAATTAAGTAATTGACTAATTATTCTTGATTGATTGATTTTATCATAGATGGAAAGAAATAAATAATCATATTCGGGATATATTTCTGAGGGGCAAATTGGATATTTGCCTAGGCCTTCTATTCTCCTATAATATCAGCATCTAGGGTTGGATTAAAAGCATGGGATTGAGGCCGAGATAATTAATCCAAGGGTTTGCCGCTATTCTTCATTGTTCTCCTTCTTCAACAAAAGTTGTAGTCATCTAGAATTATTTCAGTATCTCTATAACGTTATTGATTCTTGTAATTTTTATTATTGTCGGTTGTTGATCCATTGTATGTAAACAAAATTTGTATTGTTGAATCAATAAAGAGGGTGGTTGGGTGGAATATCTTATTTTCGCATGTGATTTCATATCTGTATAGTTTTTCCATAGAAATCATCTTCAAGTAATTAGGTGAATAAGATCCTGGTCGCTTCCGCAAAGGCGCCGTTGCCATAACAGATAGCGTCAGTAAGCACATGACTTTAGATATAATCATGCTTAATAAACATTTCATCGTTTGAATTATAGTTTGAGTAGCTTTAAAAAAACATACGACCAACGTGGTTTAAATTTGTAAAAGTGGCAAGCATTAAAGGCGTGATTTCAATCAAGCTTGTCAATAGCAGTAAAATGTTATATTTTTGTATTTTCTTTGATATCTAAAGTAGTAGTCAGTATAACATAGAATATCCTCAGTATGATCATATTTCTTATCAGATTGTGCCTCATTGATAAATGCCACATGGTTGCCCATAGCAACAAAATGGACATGAAAGATAGCTCCATTGCATGGAATGATTTAACTTCACAATGGTTGCATGTATCACGTAATGTTTGCCCAAGAAAATGGTAACAGTTGTTGAGAAAGAAAATATAGTACGTGTTGGTTCATTGAAAGTTGGCCAACATGTTGATAATCATATTCGGTTGACAGAAGCATCAACATTATGTCAATATTGATGGTTTACTTGACCTTGCATTTCAATTAATCGGAAAATAGCAAACTTTAATGGATATTGTGAAACAAAATGTATATTAGGTAAGTTATTTTTGTACTGAATATGAATATGAAAGTACCTGGCAATTAACATTTTGACATCATCAACCAACTGTTCAAGTGTAATGTTAACCCATTTTAATAGGGGTTTGATCTAATGTTAATAAAATACACATAGATTGGGTTGAAACTCATCATCTAAGCGATCCAAGAAACATAGAACTAGATCGGATCAGAGTTATAGCAAACATGAAGCACACGGTCAAGTGGATCAACAATGGGTTACATGCTGCCTATAAGTACACATGAGCTAACTTAGATCGCCACCGATAAACACAGTATGATCCGATGAAGCATTTCTGCATGAAGCCTGGATCGCATAAAAATATGTATCGGATATGTTTTCATATAATGGCACATTGTGGGTCGTGTACATGTGCTAATGACATGGATCGCTAGTAGCCATGATATGGATCAGTAGAAGCCATGATATGGATCGGCTACACTTGCATGGATCGTCTATGATCCAATGAATTGCAGCAAACATATATATGTAGGTCAGATCATAAAATTATGGAGTGTGCTGGAATGAAAATGCATGTATCGTGGTAATGTGTAAACGATGGATTGTGCAGAATATTTTATACAACTTTAAATAGTGGAGCGCAGGATAAACTAAGGGATCGCTGGAGCACATATAAGGAAGAGAATAATGGGTCGGTTGGCATATATCTGTATGTGATTGAACATGGAGCGTACACATGAACCGCTTATTAATACAATGGATCACCTTTTCTAATATAAAGCAAGCATGGATCAAGTGATTCCACTGTTTGATCTAGAGCATATATGGACTGCAAAACTTCATTCAAAACAAATGATCCGTGATGGATCAATCTGGGTAATCAAGGCGCAAAGGCGCAAAAAAGCCCAAGGCGCCTTGGACTTTTTTGCGCCTTGCGAAAATCCCAAGGCGCCTTGGGCTTTTTTGTGCCTTGCGCCTTTTTGTGCGCTTTAGTTGCGTTTTTTTCCTGCTGTCACTGTAAAAACTGCACTTACAACTACAACTTAATATATATTCTTGACAATAAATAATAGCTGAGTTTGTGCGCCTTGGGCTTTTTTGCGCTTTTGGGGTTTTTTTGCGCTTCACTTACAGGTGCACCATGAAGTCAAAAATGCCCACCCAGTGCGCCTTGCACCTTTTTGTGCCTAGGCGCGAGCCTTGACTACATAGGGATTGATGGAAAAGCAGCACATGGATCGTGTATAAAATGCATGGAGCGTGGATGGCACAAATATATGAAATGTGGACTGTTCTTAGTCCAGTTAATTGTAGCCATGTGGACCACATGTGTTGATGGATCGCTAGTCTCCACATAGCTAAATATATGGAGCGCCTACATATTGCTTAACAACTCACGATCCATACATGTGAAATGTATGGATCGTTCACACTTTTCATGGATCGCCGGCCGATATTCATGGACCATTTACACCACAAAACAAGCTCCCAAGCACTTCAATCTCCACCTACAAATACTAGACTCTCTCACACATAAAGAGGGTTAGATTTTCTACTTCAAAAAAGCTGCCATTATTTATATCAAGCTTCTCCAATACCATTAAAGCTTCTCCAACACTATTCAAGCTTCTCCATCATCACTCACATCCAGAAATTGCCGAAGTTCTTCACCAAGCTCGATTATCGAAGATCAAATCCAATAATCATTGCTACTAATTGGATTTGAGTGTTTCTACTCTGGAGATAGAGAATTATTGGACAATTATTAGAGATTTGAGAGAGAATCATTGTAAAACATCTAAAAAGTGTAAATCGAGATCAAACATGTACCTTGTAAAAGAGAAATCAAAGAAATGCTCATTCAAATTGGATGTAGGCAAAATAAAGGTTGAACCACTATAAATCTGCTCTCTACTCTACTTTTTTGCATTTTTCTACTCTTAATCTTGCTTTTTTGCAGTTAAAAGGTGTTTCTACACCTCTTTGGGTGTTAGTGTCGTTTTTCGGTGTTAGCATTTTGGCACCCACCTTGGGGCTCGAACCCACGACCAGAAGGTTAAGAGCCTTGATCTAGAAGATTTGAAGCATGTTCTTTTACGATAGATCCGCAAGGTCTAAAAGTCAGGCCCATTGAAAGGTTTTCTGTAAAGACTAGAAATTTGTCTGATATCATGGCAACTCTGAAAAAGAGTAGTAAATCCATGAGAACTTCTGGAAATTTTCTTGATGATGCTACAACCACTCCTCAAACTAACAACCCAACTGTTGCTCAAACCCCGGGAGGTGGTGTGACTCGGAGAGAATTAGATGTAATTGTGGTCGGTTTGAATCAGCAAATGGAAGCCTCAGAAAAAGCCTTGATGGATAAGTTGGATGCGCTTCTTGTTGCTCAAGCCAATCCATCAAATCGTAAAGTTGAAATTGACTTGGAAGAGAATGCACATTCCTCTGCTTCGGATCGTAATCGTGATTACTACATAGTGAAAGTAGATAATTTGTCAAGTGGTAGGAGTATACTGACATCAAGGACTCCAAGGTAAATGCTAATGTCCTTAAACAATCTCGGTCGAGAGAGAATCATTCTAGAAAGCATACTACTTAGAAAGTTTCAAGTCTCAAAAAAGGCACCTCCCCAAGATGTAGGTACAAGGCCCCGGTTCTCTAACCGCGATCACTTGCAAAGACAAGCATCCAGAAAAGGAACCGACATCCGGCACATGGGACGACGCAGCGACGAGGATTATATTTTGAAGATGATTAAGTAGATCATGAAGGAAATCTTGGTTAGAAATGAAGATGAAAGTGAGTGGGACTTCGCTCCGAGCAAGACCCCGTTCACAGAAAGGATTTGAAATGTTGAATTTCCAAAGAAGTTTGTCCCTCCAACCATGCCTGCTTATAATGGAGTCACTTATCCTAATCTGTTCTTGTACAAATATGAAAGGCACATGAATGGTGCGAGGGCAACAAACAAGATCAAGTTTATTTGCTTCCTTATCTATCAAAAGGGTGTAGTTTCGTTATGGTTCACTAAGTTGCCACCAAGATCTATAGACTGATTCAATGATTTGACAAAGAAGTTCAGGAAGCAATCAGGTTGTATGCCTCAAAGGCTAAGGATGTCATGTTGTTTTCAGGACTAAATCAGAACCCGAGAGAGTCAGTGAAAGCTTTTCTCAACCGCCTCAATGCTGTTGTGATAGAGGTTGAAAATTCAGAGCCCAGGATGATATTAACAACATTAGTTTAGGCTGTGGATAAGAGCACCGAGTTCGAAAAATGGGTAAAGAAGAAAGAGCCCAACACACTCGAGAAATTATATAAGAAGGCTGAAGAGTTCATCAGGTTGGAAGAGGATCCTTCTACCACCTAGAGTGCGGCTGGAAGCAAGGTTGTGGAAGATAAGAAGGATGCCGAGGGCTAGAAAAGGGTAATTGAAGACAAAGGAAACGGGAAAAGGAATAACAAAAAGCTTTATTATTTCGGACCCGAGGAGTTGACCACCTTAAACGATACCTCGGAGAACATCTTCTTTGCCACCAATGATGCAGGATATCATCTGAAACCACGACAGTCGAGGATAGAGGATGAGGAAGAAAATTCTGGAAAATTCTGTCACATTCACAATCAGCGTGGGCATGATGCTAATGAGTGTCGACATTTGAAGCACCTGATCGAAGAGTTAATGAGGAAGAATAAGTTGCAACAGTACGTTAGGAAACCATAAGAAACAGATATCTCTCCAGCCACTCAAGGGAAAAATCAAGCTAACAATGGTTGATGAAGTCTAAATTCCGAGAGCATTGAATAATGATCGCTATCTGAAGGATGCTCGCTCGCTCACAATCTGATAAGTCCTGGTGATTCTTACAACACATCTCGACAAAGATGTCCCAAGTGTTGAGCGTCATGAATATCACTTTGCCAACAAGCGAGGATAGTTGTGGATCGAAGGTAGGTCACTTAGAGCCAAGCGGCAAAAAGCGCGACAAGCACAAAAATTCAAAGACCTTACGTGAGGCACCCAATTAAGTTTCTGACGCCTGATTTACTCGACTGGCTGACGAACGTTGGGTTAAGAAAAAAGACATGTCTGGGGGCATCTAATCAAGTCTCCAACGCTTAATTTACTCGGCTGGTTGAGACGAACATTGGGTTAAAGACCTGTCCGGGGGCATCCAATCAAGTCTTTGACGCTTGATTTATTCGTTCAGCTGAGATGAACGTTGGATAAACACGTCCTCCCATAGCAGAGGAAAAACAAAGTTCCTCCCATAGCAGAGGCAAAAATCCTCCCAAAGCAGAGGCATATAAACCCAAGACGTATCCAGGGGCACCCAATGAAGTCGATAAACATCTATTCGTTTGATACGACGATGAAGTTGGACTAAACCAAAGACCTCCACAAGAGAAGGCACTTGATCAGCTAATGAAGTCGGATTTCCTAATATTGACAAGCTCAAAGGATCTAAACATGCTAGCACAAACAAAAAGATTTTTTCCGACAAAGCTGAAACTTCTAGTGCGTCAATTAGAATCAGAGAAACTCGACAAATTGATCAAATCTAGATTTTGCAGCATGTGATGACATGCGGTATGGGGCAATACAACCACATTGGGATGGAACAACGCTTAGAAAACATACCACAAACTCATCATGACATTGCAACAAGTAAAAGTTTACTTGCACTTGACAAAGAAACGAATACAGTTGCAAATATATGAGCTAAAGTGTACAACAAATGAAAAATCTCGCCTTAAAAGCTTGGCAAAAAGACATCGCCTTTAAGAGTGAGGCATCCGAAAATTTGACAAAATTGATACATTGAAAAAACTCATTGCACCGATAAAATTCAACCTTGCAAACCCAACTAGTTAACATTGACTGGTTGTGAGACTCAGAAAGAAGGAGAGGTGGATACATTGATCAAGTCGATTAAAAGCGATCTCCTACAAGAGTAAATTCCTTTACTGAGCAAACCTAGAATCTCTCAACGCAAAGGCTTCCTCGTCTGCAAAGCTCCAATCATAAATAAGTCAAAGAACCCGGTGACATTCTGCTTCAAAAAGAAAAAACTTACGGATAAGCGATGCTCAAAAGGCAACTATGCGAATATCGCATAGCTCGAATCCAATGGAGCAGTAACTCTTCCCAAATAATTGAAGATGATATACATCAATGGTGTCAACATGAGAAATAAAAAAAAGATCGGTGAGATCAGGTAATAGTCATGCACTAGGGGCAAGCTGTCATGAGATCCAAATTTTATACAGCCCAGGATAATCCATGATATGCTGGTAGCACACTCAAAATGGAATCAAACACCATTGGAAGAGATATCATACCACGAGGATACAATATACAGAAGGCGCTCCTAGAGTACGGAGAAAATCAATACGTGCTAAGACATAAATAATGCAAGAGGCGATTCATTTACGCACGGCATTTAATTGCAAGCCTTAGCCCCAAGGCTCACAGTTCTCAGAATGGACGCTGCAAAAGCATAATGTCAGCTTAGTACAACTTATTAAGAATTGCACATAAGCCACTTAGTTTTTCGAAAATCCTGCGGTCATCGCCACCTAACAGGATCAACAAAAAATATGGGTTATGTTAGCTGAGGCATCACTAATTATTATGTGAGTCAGACTTGAACCAAAATTTTCATCTAGCAGATCAATTGTTTTATACATTTAGCAAGTTATAAACCCTTAGATGAAACAGTTTCACATTGAAAACACATTTGACTTTGTAAACGATTCTCATAATCTATTTCTTTTTAGTGAACTAACCCGTTGTCGTCTTGAGCAATCGACAATGAATTCGCCGCCAAGTAGGCGCAAAAGCTCTTCATTACAGGTTCCCTGGAGGAGCATACGTGCCAAAAGAGACTTTCTAATATCAAGCTCAGACACTCACTGTTCAATCATCCTGATTGGATCTAAAATAAAAATATATGCACCTAAAAGTAGAGAAGACTCAAATTGCTGAAGCGCGAGGGTCGATGACCAAAAAGCATCAATAGTCTAACATCCATTGAGTTCAAAATCCAAAAGTCAAAAGCCATGTGCAAATTCAAGCTCAAATTCCCGAGTCCAACAAATATCATATTACACCAAACACCAAGTTGCTGCGACAAAACCCCAAGGGGCGGACAATCAGCAAATTCCTCTTTCACTCAAAATTTTGCTTCGGATTCAGGAATGCCAAACTGAATACATGCTTGATTAAATGCACACTAAGTTAACGCAAAAAGGCATCTCTCCAATAGATTGTCAGGACGGAAATTAGCGAAAGACTGATTTGTTACCGACCCAGAAGCTACAGTCGCTCTAGCCTCAAAAACTTCAATTGAAGCTCCAATTTGAGCAGAAGTGATTTCTATTTGGTATTCATTCTACATATGGAAACTCATTTTTGAAAAACTTTCAGGTACACGTTTCATAGAATATGAACCATCGTGCAAAATTATTAAAGACAAAGCTTGAAATCTATAATCGACGCTTGTCGATTAGCAAATCTCAAGTATCTCGCGAATTCAAATTAGAATGCTGTGTTTATACAAATAATGTTCAACAAGTCATAAGTGGTTGAACGAAACAATTTTGTGTAAACACTCCATTCAAGACAAGAAATTCATCGTACTTCATTTTTTAAGCTAATCCACTGTCGACGTGGGCAATCGACGGTGAAATATTCGCCCAAATTGGTGCAAGTGCTCTTATTAGCACAGGATATCAACAAAAGGAGGCCAATTCAATTGATTTGGTCATTTATAAGTTAGATCGACTCAACTAACTCCAACAATTAACTCAAAAATCAAAACTCTATTGGTAGTTTGCAAGTTGAAGTCGGTCAAGGCACGTAGATTCGGGACTAATAATCCTCTACCAAAGCAAGATCAACAACCAACTTAAAGGCGAACTCCGACAATCGATTTCAAATTGAAGCCGCTCGATGCAATACAATGTCGGGCCTAGCAACAAACAATCAGAGCGAGCTCAACAATCAAAGATTATCGATCACAATGCATTGTCTGATCGAGACGTGCGATCCACAAAAAAATTGTAACAAAGTTTCATTACCACAATTTCAAAACATACGACTCACAAGAGTTGCAGTCGAGTTCTATCACATCAAATTACAAGCTGCCAAACTCAATTTGAAGTAAATTTGAACTGTTAACCATCAAGGTGTGCAATCAACAAAGGGATTGACTGATTGTTTTAGAAACGTAAAGTGATTGGCTATATTAAAGTCAATTCAAATGCAAACTTCAAAGAGAAATAATGCCTACAATGACTGGCTGTGAACGGAGGTGGTCAAAATTTAACGTCGACAAAGCACCGGAAATCGGCAAAGCTACGGTGAGTGAATCTAAAGAGGAGTATAAAGCAGCCCGAAAGGTGTACCCGTCCCTTCAAATATTCACTCACGATCTATAAGAGAAAGTCGCCAACTATCCATCAAAATTTTATTTTGTACTGATCCATTTCGAAGCACACATTCTCTTCGACAACGTATGCTTCAAGGGACAAATGTTAATCCAACTATAAAGGTGTTCGATCTAATGTTAATAGCATATACATAGATTAGGTTGAAACTGGATCATCGTTTCATCTAAGCGATCCAAGAAACATAGAACTAGATCGGATCAGAGTTACAGCAAACACGAAGCACATGGTCAAGTGGATCTACAATGGGTTATATGTTGGTTATAGTACACACGAGCGAACTTAGATCGCCACTGATAAACATAGTACGATCCGATGAAGCATTTCTGCATAACGCCTAGATCGCATAAAAAAATGGATGGGCTATGTTCTGTATAATGGCACATTGTGGATCGTGTACATGCGCTAATGACATGGATCCCTAGAAGCCATGATATGGATCAGCTACACTTGCATGGATCGTCTATGATCTAATGAATTGTTTCGCAAGTATGCATGGACCGTTTGGAAGCATAAATATAGCAGTATGGGTCGATGGCATTTGCTTAGATCTTCCATGCATATTTGAAGGAGGGCACAACAGGTCGTGGCTTAAAAACATGGAGCGCACTGATATGGATCGGTTGCATCGAAATATGTAATAACCCGGAAATACTGAACCAATTTAATTTTTTTTTATTTTGGCAAATTTGATGAATTTTGAATATTTAAAATGGTTTATTTTAAATAATAACGACGAGAAATTTATTTTGAATAGAATTAGAACGTATATATTTATATAGATTGTCGTTAGAATATAAATATTTATTTTCAATTGTAAAAGGAATTGAAAATGGCACGGTAGTTTGAAAATTCAATTTTTAATTTCAAATGAATGTACAGGAGTCAAAATGAACCGGATTTAAGCGAAACCAAAAATATTAGAATCTATTTGAGAATATCTTTCCAACGAATTCAAAAAATTGAAATTTCATAGTGGGAATAAAAAGTTATGCCTAGTTGAAAATTTAGAATAGTCGCTATGGAATTTTGGCCCTTAAAAATGGAAATTTTGCAAACGACCTCGGTTTTCGACGAAACCACTTTTGTTGAATCCATGATGTCAAGTTGTTGCTAGGTTTCAAAATTCATAATTTTCTGAATCAATATGTGAGTATGGCAAAAGAAAACGCGTTTGACCAGTTTAAGTTTATTTTAGGGTGCGTTTTTTACAGGTCCCTATTAAGTTTCAAAATATAAAAAAAACCCGGTGATAAAAAACTTATAAAATACATCCCTATTTTTGAATTTACGCTAAAAAAATTCCTGATCTACCCTTATGCACCTAAAAAACTATCCAACAACTACTTGTCCTCATTTACTCAGTCCACCGCTCCTATAATCTCGCTCAAAAATCTAATCCTACAATTTTGGAAAACCGTCAATCATTCCAACATTTTTTTTTTTAACGAAAAACTGGAAAATTAAATTCAAATATTATGTAAAATTGCATACATTTATGCAACTAAGTAAAATAATTGCATACATATATTAATATTATACAGAAATAAATTCTTACTTGAATGCAGTGACTACAATTTTTTTTTTAAGATTTGATTTTTACGAAAAATTGCATACATTTATGCAAAAAAGTGAAATAATTGCATACATATACAGAACTGTACTGCATAATTGCTGAAACAAACGAAATGACAAAAAAATAAATACATATGATTTTAACAAGATGTATATATATACGCAAATAACAGAAATATGTGCATACTTACATGAAAAATTTCATAACATTTACATGTACCACATCAAAAAATTAGTACAGACCACATTTACATGTACTACATCAAAAATTACAGAACATTTACAAAGCAGAGATGATGGTCTTTTGAAAAACAAATAATTTTGTTAAGACCCAGCTTATTGCGCAAACCACATCTAGTAGTCTCTGTAGAAACAACTACAGATTTCAATTATTTGGAAAAGGATGGAGGACCAAGCTTCAACAACACCACTACACCAATATCCACTGGAACACTGTTATAAAAAAAAATCAACATTAATAAGCTTAATGTGTAGTAACCTAAATTACAAACACTGCTTCAAAATAATATAAATACATGCGTACAATTCAGCAAAAACAATAATTTCTGAATATTTATATGCAAGTATTCCAAATATATGCATATAAATATGAATATATTTGTAAAATAATATGTTTTTCTGTTTGTTTGATAAAAAATTGCATACATATATGCATATATCAAAAATAGCTGCATATTTGTCCGCAACTTTTATTCAGAAGTTCAGCAAAAATCAAAGATATTTTCCTACATCTTACACAATAATTTCTGAAGATTTATATGCAAGTATTCCAGATTTATGCATAGAAATATGAATATATTTGTAAAATAATATGCTTTGCTGTTTGTTTGATAAAAAATTGCATACATATATGCATATATTAAGAATAGCTGCATATTTGTCCGCAACTTTTTATCATAAGTTCAGCGAAAATCTTTATCATATATGAGTTCAAAGAGGTGTAAGAAGCAATGCTATGAAGGCATAACAGTAAAAAAAAGTTCGTCGTCCAATCGCTCCTTCTCATAATCATAACAACATTAAACAACACATATTACCAGACAGAAAATTTACGCAAATCAATAAAAAAAAGTATTATGGTACCTTAGTTCCTCGCTGCCTGACAATTATAGCACCAGGCTGAGCGATTGATCTGGGACCGGATCTGGGAAACTTCGAGATATTGAGAACGAGATTGATCTGGGACGTCGGATTTGGCTGCTGGAGGCCGAGCGATTGATCTGGGACGTCAGATTTGGCTGCTGGAGGCCGAGCGTCGGATCTGGTTTGCTGAAACCAAAACAGCTGGAGGCCAAAACTGCTGAACGAGATATTGAGAACGAGATTGAGAACGAGATTGCTGAACGAGAACCAAAACTGCTGGAGGCTGAGATATTGAGGACGAGATGCAGGTTGAAGGCGGTGACGGTATACACCTCAGGCGGCGATGGAGGAAGCAACCACCGATTAGAGACCATGAATTTCGTTGGAGCCGCCGCCGCCATTGAGAACGAAAATTAGGTTTCTGGAAAAGAAAAAAAAAACTAATTACGTAATGAGTTGGAGTGACCTAGGTAAATACGGCGTGAATTAAGAAAAAGGGCACTTTTGTAAAAACATCAGCCGCTGTTTGAAATTAGGGATGTAATTTATATGTTTTGAAACAGGAGGATGTGAGCCTAATTAAGTTTCAAAATAGGGACGTGAGCCTAATATTCACTTTATTTTAATCGACTGGAAAATGGCCATTTTTCAAACGGTCTCAGAATTCGACGAAATTAGTTTTGTTAAGACCGTATCGTCAATACGAAGCTAGAAATAATTTTTCGGGTCGTTTCATTTTGGTGTCAGAGCTTAGGTTTACAAAGCTCGAGAACAAGACACATTAGAACCGTACGAAAGAATTCATCAGAATTGGATTAGTAATATCCAATAAGAATGACTCGTTAGAGATGGGATCAGTTGTATCCTAGAACGAGTGTGAAGAGTGATGTTTTTAAAATAAAAATTGAAAACAATTTTTGTTTTGAAAATTTAAAACAATTATTCGTATTTGAATATTTTTATATTGATTTGGACAATCTAGTATATAGAGATTTGAATATACGTTTGATCCATGTGCATTCGATGTTTTAATATGCTGAATAGATATAGAGTCACACTCTAGTCGCCCGGAGATGATTCTGATGATGCCGCGGCGTCATCAGCATTTGTATTCGAGTTACGAAAGTGGGATTTCTATATGATTCCAATTGTCTGGTGTGAGAACCGAAATATAGTTAGAATATATTGTTGTAAATTGACATCAAAAACATGATTTTCTGTATATATATCAAAATTATGAATTTGAAAAGATAATCAACTAATTGATTGCTGGTTGTGTTGTTTGATTATTGTTCGATTAATTAAATGTTGAACCTTTAGCCAAATTGAACCAAATTGTGAGTTGTATTGAAAATTAGTCGCATTTGCATGCATATACATGTACTTACATTGAACAGGTCATAGCAAGGAGGCAAGAGAAGAGGAATAAAATTGTTTGCTCGACAAATAGGTACATGTTTATTGTATTTCTTGGGGTTCTGATGATTTTATGAGCCGATTGGCTAGCCGCTTGGCTTTTTCTTTTTCTTTTGGATTGGTAAGGGCCATGGGAGGCTATTTGAAATATCACGAAGCTCCCGGTGCAGGGGAGGTTATAGCGAATTTTTTTGAAAATTTAGGGTGTTAGCCAAATTTTTGAAAAATTTGAAAAGTTCTTAGAAACTGAAAAGTTAAAGAACTTAAGCCATAATGAAAATAATGAAAGTTGAGTTGGTTTGTAAAACAACTTTCAGCTTCGTTCCTTTTCAGGGACGAAAAGTTTTAAGTGGGGGAGATTGTAATAACCCGAAAATTCTGAACCAATTTAATTTTTTTTATTTTGGCAAATTTGATGAATTTTGAATATTTAAAATGATTTATTTTAAATAATAACGACGAGAAATTTATTTTGAATAGAATTAGAACGTATATATTTATATAGATTGTCGTTGGAATATAAATATTTATTTTTCATTATAAAAAGAATTGAAAATGGCGCGGTAGTTTGAAAATTCGATTTCTAATTTCAAATGAATGTACAGGATTCAAAATAAACCGGATTTTAGCGAAACCAAAAAAATTAAAATCTATTTGAGAATATCTTTCCAATGAATCCGAAAAATTGAAATTTTATAGCGGGAATAAAAAGTTATGCCCTGTTGAAAATTCAGAATAGTCGCTATGGAATTTTGGCCCTTAAAAATGAAAATTTTGCAAACGACCTCTGTTTTTGACAAAACCAATTTTGTTGGATCCGTGATGTCAAGTTATTGCTAGGTTTCAAAATTCGTAATTTTCTAAATCAATATGTGAGCGTGGCAAAGGAAAATGCGTTTGACCAGTTTTAGTTGATTTTAATCGACTGGAAAATGGCCATTTTTGAAACGATCTCAGAATTCGACGAAATTAGTTTTGTTAAGACCGTATCGTCAATACGAAGCTAGAAATAATTTTTTGGGTCGTTTCAAAATATATGCAGGTCACATGTATCCATGGATCAATGTATTTTAACGTATTCAAGGTCATTCACGTGCCCATTATTTAGACCGCAGATTAATTGCAACGATCATGTATATGTGGGTCAGATCATAAAACCATGGAGCGTGCTGGAATAAAAATGCATGGATCGTGGTAATGTGTAAACGATGGATCGTGCCGCAGTATGGATGGATCATGAACAATATTTTATCCAACTTTAAATAGTGGAGAGCAGGATATACTTAGGGATCTTGGAGCACATATAAGGAAGAGAATAATGGGTCGGTTAGCATATATCAGTACGTGATTGAACATAGAGCGTGCACATAAAGATATATGGACCGCTTATTAATACAATGGATCGCCTATTTTAATATAAAGCGAGCATGGATCGGATAGTCCCACTGTTTGATATAGAGCACGTATGGATCGCAAAATTTCGTTAAAAACAAACAATCCATGATGGATCGGTGGAAAAGCAGGACATGGATCGCGTATAAAATGCATGGAGCATGGATGGAACAGATATGTGAAACGTGGACTGTTCATAGTCCAGTTAATTGTAGCCACATGGACTGCATGTGTTGATGGATCGCTAGTCTCAACATAACTAAATATATGAGCGCCTACATATTGCTTAACAACTCACGATCCATACATGTGGAAGGGATGGATCGTTCGCACTTTTTATGGATCGTCGGCCGATATTCATGGACCATGTACACCACAACACGAGCTCCCAAGCACACCAAGCTCTATTATCGAAGATTAAATCCGATATCATCGTTACTAGTAGAATTCAAGTGTTTCTACACTGGAGATAGAGAATCAATGTTGGCTTAGAAGTTATTTAAAGTTATAAGTAAGTTAATAATTTATAAATCGTGGTAACTTATTTACTAAAATTATAAATTGTTTTGAAAGTACTATATAGTACGTTATGAGTCCCTATAATTCCCAAGCTTCTAGCGACATTAAGCTTCCATCTCTTCTGAATTTTCTACCTTTTTTGATGTTTGATTATTTCTTCGCAAAACCGAACTATCGCGAAGGTTGGATGGATATCTATTTTGGCCATCAAGCCCTCGAGGTGTCTTCATCTTTGATTTCACTTTATAAGGTTCTACCCTAGAGGACCTTCGGGCTAAGTCCGCTTTAATAATTCTTTTAGTTGTATCGATCTGCATGGACAAATGTAGGGTTCCCAATTTATTATTTTCTTCTTCCAGTGAGATCGAACCCTACACGAAAAACTGAGATTAGCGACAGATTTTTAGCAGCGGAAAATTCCGTCACTAATTAGAGGCGGATTTCCATGTGCTTTGTAAGAGAAAATATTTTGGATTTTATATGTCATCTTATTATAAATTATTACCGTCGAATACTAATTCTGTCGCTAAATCAATGCAAATTGCAGCACTTTACCGTCATATAATATTTGATGCTAAATTCCGTTGCTAATAGAGTTGGATTACCGTCGACATAATTTTAAAGCTATATTCCTGCAGTTTTCCAAGAGATTTAAAACGAACTTTTATATTTTTTATTTATAAAATGTTTTAAATTTGTGTTATTACTTAGTAATTAATTAGCAAATTTAAATTTTAAATAATTAATGTTAATAATACATTAGTAATTAATAATAAATAATAACTATTAGAAGTAAATAAAATTCAATAGTTAATGCTGATTAAGTTATTTTTTTGAAAATTAATGCTGATTTATTATTAATTACTATATAATATAAATAAGAGGTAATAGTAATTAATAAAATACATTGTTGTTCGATGTTTATTAATTTTTTTTGATAATCAATGATTATTTAATAGTCTTTAATACGATTAATTAAATTAATATCAAGAAATTATTAATACATATTTGCTTTTAAGAAATTCATTAATACGTATTATTTGATAAATAATTAGTAATTAAGAAAAACAAAATGGTTAAAGTTTAAAAATAAGAAGTTAAATAAATATTAAAGAATTTCGAAATTCAAAAAATTCAAACATTACCATACAAGTTATTATTTTCATGCACATTAATGTACTATTAAATAATTAATAATTGATAAGTGATAGTTAATATAAGTATATAATAGTTATTATAAATTAATAATATCTACTATTAATAATTAGTTGCTGGTAATCTATAATTAATAATAAATATTTAATTAGTGATTAATTACAACTGAGCATAAGATTTAAGTAGTGCACTTATCTCTAATACATTGTGAGACAACACATTTTCAGTTTATAAAGATCAGAATTTAAACTGTAAGATTATATATACATATATAATATCATGTTCTTTTATACTGGTGTATAATGTGATTTCTAGTATACATGTTTCCTAAATTCAATAAGTATTGCAATTATCTCTAATATAATATGAGACAACACATCCTCAGTTTATACAATTCAAAGTTATATATATATATATAATGTATGTATATATATACACATACATAATATATATATACATACATTATATATATACATATATATGTATATGTTTTTTTTATGAATTTTCAGAATTCTTTACTTGGTCATATATGATAATTCTTTACTTGGTCATATAAGTATATAATAGTTATTATAAATTAATATCTACTATTGATAATTATAATCTATAATTAATAACAAATATTTAATTAGTGATTAATTATAGCTGAGCATAAGTTATGGGCGAAATATAACATTAATAATATGTATATACCGTTTTGGTATAATACGATTAAAATATAACATTAATTAACGTTAATACCATCCGCACATTAGTTAACGTTAATACTTTCCGCCTGTTCGGTCTATCCACCTCTTCGCACTTAGAACTAAACTTTATTTTTCATTTCCTTACGCGTTTCTCACCACACCGCTTATCTTTTCATAATTTATAATATAGTATGATTAAATATTAATAATTAAAAATCACTACTATAGTTATTTTTAATAATTAATAATATAGTATGATTAATAATTAACAGTTTTATAAAAGATTTTTTTATTCATTATCTACTTCCTTTTCGGTAAATTACAGTAAATATTCATTTAACATGTAATAACAAATAAATATAACTAATTAATAATTAATTTTTTCTATCAAATAACTAATGTCAAATACTCAATAATCAATAAATAATTTTTAATAATTAATGTTCTATTACTTCCATATTTACTTTTGTACCCATAATTTCCAGGAATGAAACTTTTACTAGAGCAAAATTTTAGCTCCAAGACTTCAAATATACGTTTTGGCTCCAACTTCAAATTTCAACACTCCAATCCTAAAACTTTGGCTCCAAAACGTATTATTTTTCCTCTGTCCGCCTTTTGTTTGTGTAATACCTACAAAACACGACATTTTGCCTTTTTTCCAGATCTCCAATTCAATCTTCTTCTTTTACAATTAAACAAAATAATAAAACATTTCCTCCTCATTCCAATTTCAGATCCAAGTAAAACCGCTGATCGCCTCTCTCCCACCCATGGTCGGCCTCTTTCCGATCCATCGCCGCAAACCGCTATGTAGCTTACTCTTTACAAAACCTTTATTTCAGTTCTTTCAGACAGATCTACATCGCTGTGAGTTCATTTATCTTGGGTTTGCGTCTCCACTGTGTTTGGTTGTTTTGGCCTTTTTTCCTTTGTTGGGTCTGAGTTTTTTTTTGTATTTTGGAGTTTGTTCGGAGCTGGTGGTTGTTCTCTTTATCATCGGGGCATCACCTCTTTTTCATCGGGGCATCACCTCTTTTACCACCAAATAAAGGTGATAGCTTGCTATGGTGGTTTGTTGTGTTCTGGTAGGAGTTGTGCCCTTATCTTTCGAAGCCTTCTTCTGACTTTGTTTTTGATTTGGTTCTATAGTGAATCACATCGAATCTGATTTGGTCTACAGTGAAGATAGCGATCAGATCTGAGAGGGATGAGAATACTTTTATTCATGATTACTTGATGAGTTGATTGACAATTCTTTTTGATGAAAGAGATGATAGTTGCTTTAGATGACTGTCTGCCACTTGTTGATCCACTCATTGCTTTAGAGGACTCAAATTTTAGAGAACTTTTTTGGTAAGTTCCTTATGCTACTGTTTCCTCAAATTAGATGAGTTGATAGCTGGTTATTTCATTTGTTGACAAAGCTTATGTCTCGTTTATTTGCTCGTGAAATAATAGTACGAGATCGGGTTCGGTTTCATCACTTCAAAAATGGATCTTGTTCTTGTAAAGATTGTTAGTGACTTTAGTTATTGAAGTCATGCCATCCTGTCAACTGAACTTCAGCTAAAAAATGTTTTCATTTGGATATTTGGTAAGGTATTACTTAGATTTGATTATTTTATTGATGATAAGCACCATTTTACAAGTTCAGTGCTGCAGATCTTGAACTGGTCCCTGGTTTTAAGCATCATATGACATTTCAAGGCGCTGATGAATATAATTCTTTATTTTCATATGTGCACATTGGGGTTGACAAAAACATGAAAAGAAAAGGAAACTAAATAGTTTTATGCTGAATATTTTCTGTAAGATTGTCTTTTGATCTTGCCTTCAACATGTAGGGTGAATTTCTCAAATCTGAGTCCATAAGTCAAAAGCGCTATTGTCGGAGTTGCTGTAATAACCAAGGTATTACATTTTACTGTTAGTTATTGTATGCATCTGAATTCCTTTTTCCTGCATCCCTGTCGCACCCCTGTAATGTCGCAGCTTCACATTCACGCTCAAAGAATTTCTGGAAGCAGAACGCTTGTGTAGGGTAAGTTTAGAAATTATGACGAGTAAAATTACTAGAAAGTGAGTTAATCAGTAAGATTTATGAATGTATCATTCTGAAGAAAAATATATTTGTCGTACAGGAATCATCATCTACAGCCAGTACACCATCGTCAAGTTCTGAATTTGAAGAACTTTGCAAGGGACTGGTATGTGTATGTATATACTAATGTTCTACGAATATACTTTTCCAAAGTGAAATTAGATTAGCATTTGTTGTTTAATTATGATAAGTTTTTCTGATTTTAAATGTTTGAAGCCTTCTACTTCAGTATTCAGCAAAAGTCTGAAGCACTTAATACTCAACCAATTTATGAAAAAAATTGCTACAAGCCAAAGAAAATGTGTGATTCCACATATCTTAAGGTATAATGTTGAATTTTGGTTGATTCTTGTTAATATTTGTTGTCTTAACATTATAAGATCTTCCTTTGGTATCTGTACTTGTTGTAGGTGGATGGATCATCACGACCAAAATAAATGCTAGTAGAATCAATATTGGATATCCATCAGGGTTTCATTTGATCGGCGTGCACTTCATTACTTAAATATTATATGTGACAGTGTAGGCATTGTGGGATCATTACTTAAATTTTATATGTAAAATGAACAATATATTTTATATGAAATGTTATTGTTTGAATCAATAAATTTTATGTATTTGAGTCAATGAATTTTGTGTATTTCAACAATTTTATGACATTGTTTATTTAATATGTTATTTATTTCAGTGTTCATAGATAAATGATGTTAGTTATATATATATATATATACATATATTGGTAAATCAGAAGGGGAATACCGATGGATTACCAACAAAAAAAGTGAGGTTAAGTTTTCTCCATTTTAATTTTCGTCGCTAATCCCTTGGCAACTAGTGAGGGTTTACCCACTTCTTTTTTAAATACTATTTTATTATAAATTAATAATCCGTCGATATATAAATTAAAAATAAATTAATAAATAAAATTTTATTTTTATTATGTAATTAATAATATAACGGAAAACTATCGGAAAAGTCATGCTAAAGTCCATCGCAAAATCAGACATAATTACGTCATGGTTTTTACCGACCACCATGTTATGCAGGAAATCCGTCGCTAAAGCAAATTTAGCGATGGATTAGAAGCGGTTTTTGTCGCTGCTATCTGCAGTTTTTCTTGTAGTGGAAGGCCCTCCAGTTTCCAATTCAGTTAAGTTGAACTTTGGAATCATGTCGTTTTCTAGAGCAGGAAACGTACTGGAAACCCATTCATAATTCTTTCTCGGTCTATGCATCTTTAATCGGTCCTTAATTAGTGTATCTCATTGCACTACGCTTCGACTGGCTTTTGAATCAGCTATGTTTTAAATAGTAACTCAAGTTTTAGAAGATCCCTACTGAAACCTTTCATCCATGATCTATCTCTTTATTGTCTAACCAACGGTTTGGAACAGCATTGTACAAATCCAAATAAATTGACTTATACTGCATACATACGGTAACATTACTAAATTGTTATCAAGGGTAATGATTCATAACATATATGGCGACAGCATCAGTAGCGTATGTTGGAAGCATATCCACTATTTGGTATAATAAATTACTTTTAATTTGTAGAATGAAACAAATGTTGAGGCGGTCAAGACCATATAAATGGCAAACATGCATATAGTGTAAACAAATGTATAACAATGTGATGTCTTAATAGTAAATTATAACAACATACTTGACATAATAACAACATACTTGACATAAAACAGGCGAGACAGTGCATAAGCTAAAAACTAAAACTACACATCATAGCAGCGGAAACCCAAATACAGCTTATGTTCCACATCACCATTACTACAACTTTTCAAACTGTCTCTAAAGCAAAGAAAAGGAAAAAGGTACACTACTAATGCCCAAAGTAGTGACCTGCAGCGACACAGGGAGAATATCTATATATATCATACGTGGAAGCCTCCTGCTCGTCTCCGGTACAGCTACTCGTGCATCACCAGCTAACCTGTCTCTAGTCTGCTCGTTTAGGAGCACCCAGAGTAATAAGAAGAGACATAAAACTCTGGGTCAGACAAAAGTCTGGTATGAGCGATAAGCAGCAAAACAGAACAATAATAGGTATACTAAACCATACCTGAACCTGCAACCAAAGAGTTAGCACTACATACTGTACAATACTCTGAGGTGCCACTAACACATGGTGTAAAGAATACGGGGGTGGGGTGTGCATGTCATAGTGATGGCAAACAAATCAAGCATAGCAACCATCCTCACATCTCTCACTCAATGCGCAAAGCGTACGATATCAACCACTTTGACCACCCTATGCCTTGCTACGATCACTCTGCCCCATGGAGTCGTAACGACGCCACTGCACTGATCCATAGCCACTAATTCTTTTGTTATGTCCACTCTGCCCAATGGAGTCATGATGGCTCCACTGCACTGGCTCATAGCCTTGCTACGATCACTCTGGCCCATGGAGTAATAACTACCCCACTGCACTGACACGTAGCCTAACATCCGTCTTGGTGGTGAATCAAAGCTATGGACATCGATAACCCCTTAGCACACGTCCAGCAACAAAGTCCAACCATGAAGTTAACTCGTTGGTTCCCAACTGGATCCTGAGTATAAGCTTCCCATTTGGACTACCTTTGCATCTCGGGTTTTGGTCTTCTTCCCCGGATCGGTTCGGCTTTCCCTTTTTCTTCACTTCAGATTGTACTTCCCAAGGTCGTTCAGTCCGGATCACAATTGACCCTTCGGGTCGGTTCGTGGGCTCCTTCATCAACCTGGAATCGGTTTGGTTCGTGAGGGCATCTCGTGGCTACTATAGGGATCGAGTCCTATCTGGTTCGTCGTACTCCTCTTCTGATCAGATCGGTTCGGAAGTGACCACTCCGGTCAGGTCGGGGTGGTACATGCTCACGAGAGGCGGATTGGGTCGGAGACTTCTGGTGTGAGCGGTTCGGTTCAGATAGGGTACTCCGATTTGTGATCCTCCTTGACCATCAGTTCACGAGCTTCCAGGTGGTTCGAATCGTGGGTATCATCTGCGAGTGGGTCGGTTCGGTGGGGAGTAAGGGGATCCGATCCTGTCCCTGTAAAATTCCTGCAGCTTCCAGCGATTGTTTATATGCCACTCGACGGCATTTTCAACCATTCTAACTATTCTAAACAATCACAAATCATACCATACAGTCATAGCAACATGTAAAATCGACCACAAACATCAAAACAACAATCTAAAATGTTCATATGGATCAAACATACCCAAAAAACCCATGTTTCCCCTTAATCATGTTCAAGCATAACTATCAATAGGATTAACAAAACTTAACCAAACTAGCCAAATTTTCTAACGAAGGTCTAAAAAAACATTTCAGAATTTATAAATATTTTTCCGGAATTTAATCATGTTTAAATTCACTAATTAACACTAATCAACACTAATTAACACTAATCAACACTAATTAACCATAATTAGTGTAAAAGCAAGCTAATCACTCACCTTAGCCACAAATAAAATACCAAATCTGAAAATATCTCTGTTTGGGCGCGAATACCAATGCAACACAGCAGCTCCACCTCGATTCTTGTGCTAATCCGCCTTGATTTGATGTTGCTAAGCTTAATCTTCAATTAGAAAGTGATTTAGGATGAAATTAGAAGGAGGAGGCCATTACTAGGGTTCTAAGAATAAAAGTGGCGGCTGAAAAGTGTCTAAAGAAATGTTTTCTAACCCTAACCAGCCCCTATATACCCCTAATCCCAAAATACCCCATTGGGCTTAGCTGTTAATCACCCGGTTAAGCCCAATTAAGCTGTTTTTCACCATCTAAAACTTATTTCAGCCATTTCTCCCAAACTGTGAGTCCGTTTGGCTAATATGACCTCTCTACGGAAAGGTAAACCATCATCCGGATCTAATGGAAGTGGTTTCCACTAAAACAAAAAACACTTTTCGCAACAGGCGATATCTGTTGCAATAGACCTATTGCAACAGGCCTACGCCCGTTGGTATAGCCGAAGTTGCTAAAAGTCCGCAACATTTTTTGCCTGTTGCAATAAGATGTTGCGGTATACTTTTTTGCAATAGGCTTTTGCTGTTGCAATAGATCATTTTGCAACAATATATGCCTGTTGCAATAGATTCATAAATCTATATAAAAAAAAAATTACAACTTGTAGATATTACATATTAAATGTATTTGTTTTAGTAATAGCGCATATCACAGAATGGAATAAACAAATAAAATTTTTATTTTAACAAAGTTTTAATAGTACAAACAATTACAACAAAAATTTCTATAATTTTCATACATCATTCATATATAACAATTTCTTCTCTCACACAACGCATTTATTTCCAATAGAGTATTTTCTAAGCAATTTTCAGACAAATCGGTTATATGTATTAAAAAATGGGCAAGTAATCACCTCCTTCCATCAACACCACTTGGATCAGAACAATCTTCACATTTTCTGCCACAAACTTTGTTATCGGAATTAGAATGTTCACAGTATTCCGAGAACTTATCGAGAGCGTCTTTAAACCAATTGTCAGTGCATTTCAGAGCTGCATCGGGAATTGTGAGCCATCCTCTACTTTGACTGCTTTGTTCATGCCAGGATTCCAGTACTTCCACATGCAAGGCAAACATGATGTGAGCTTTGCAACATCCTTCAGGGCTGAACTCAACTTGATGGCTTTTACTTATGAATTCATATTTCCCCAAAAATTCCTATAGTTCACCTTTGACGCCTGCTTCTTCCATGCAGAGCATGCAGGCATGTGTTTCTTGTTTATGAACCTTGTTATATGTAACTTAGTGTCATCAGGTTGGTTAATATATACATGTCCACTGTAATTTAACGTTAAAATACCATATGTAGAATGAATGCAATTTGGGAACAATACCTTTCACTGACAAATAGCCTACCAGCTACGAAGCCTCTCTCTTCAGCGGTTTGATAATCCTTTGATTGAGGAAAATTATATGGCCAACTTCTCACTTTAGTTTTCATCTGAAATACATAATAATTAATATTAAGGACACGCATTAACATTAATGATACCTCTATGTATTCACAGATATACATATCACGATAATAAATTTTCAAATTCCATAACATGTTAAAATCTGTGTTTATACCACAATATTTATAAAGTTGTACAACATGCAGACTGATCATTATTTACATGCAGTGCCTACTTTCACAATTATAAACAACATGTGTGTTTATGAAAGCACTAATATATGCTTTCAGTAAGATCCAATATAGTTCGGTGTTGTACAAGCATAATTTACAAGTACCCTACACTTATGCCATATATATTGCTTCATGAAAACATGCTGAAAATGGTTTTAACTATATGATTCAATCACCACGTAAATCTAATACAAATATTGTCTCACTGTTGACACCTTCATTTACACAGAAATGCTTAAGACACTTAAACAACAAGAGGCACAGCTTAGCTTTGAAAAACCATTACTATATATTGTTTATATACCATGATCTACCCATCAGTGCCAACAAGGGATTCCATATTCAAATTATACCGTTACAGTAACATGAAAATTACTTAGACATTAATCAAGTCCTCAGTACAGAAATGCTTATTACTCTTTATTTTGAATACAAATAATTCCTTCATTCAGTTTACAAAAAAAAAAACACAACAAATACAGTGGGACTCAGCATGTCTAATACAATTGCAAGGTTCATCAATACTTATTTAAAATAATACTAAACCTTCAAGTACATATATAAGACTATGACTCGTTCAACATTTATAAACTTATACAGTTTTGTCAGTTTTCAACAACTCACCAACATATATCTTTACAGTTTACAAAATACACCAGATGACAGATACCTATCCATTAAGGTATTAGAACAATGAGGCAGATGATCCAATATACGCATACATACAGGTGTATATGCATATCCATTCAAATTCAGGTTTTCTATAATTGCATCCAAAATGAATCATCAGCACAGCCATACATCCAAGCATTCAAACGCACTCATTCAACCAAGAAATGCATCCATAACATTATTCATATGGCATGTTATCTGTTGCTATGTGTATATGACAAAGATGTTAGGGGTACCACACACAATCCTCCCTAGATCTGTTTACTGGTTTCAAACTAGGTTTTATCAATATGTTCTAACACACAAACCAGTAGTGCACTTCTGTTTCAAGCATTCATTCATAGAATTACCGATTATATATAAATCAATCAATCGGCACATACATATCATCATACTATGCATTCAGAAAGATTCACAAACATTGTGGCTGCCTATAAAGGTCTTAGTGCCATAGAAAATAGAAAAATACACTCATCGTGGGTTTAATCTCGTTTTTATCCCTTTTGAGATCTCGATTTAGCCGCGAGACCCTCTTAGACTCGTTGCTCTCGCCCTTGAGTTCGTCTCCATCACGAATCCGACCCCAAAGCTGATGCGAGATCCTTTCCTCTGGAATTCCCCTAATTTCCCATTGCTAGGGCTCGGCCATTTTTAAGTTTTCTTTTTGAACGTGAGAGAGAAAAAAATGAAACCGACGGCTCAATCCTTTTTATCTACACAGCTAGGGTTAGGTTAGGGTTTATCCTTGTTGCCAATTACCCTTTTTACCCTTAAGTTTTTATACTGGCCTTATTCAACTCTTAAGCCCATTCAAACAACACTTAAATCAATTTTCAAACTACACAATACACAAACAAATGTTTTATGTTCATTCACAATATCTAACATGTAAATAGTAAACATATTATGTTTGAAATATTTTTATTCAACTACTATTATCTAATAGAAATATTAGATGCATATGAAAGTATGTACTAAATGTTAAATATAATTATTAATTATGATATAGAATATTAAATACTAAATTTTACTTCTTAATTATTATGATTGTTTATTAATTGTGAATTGTAAATGTTTGCTTATTAATTATTATAAATTATTGATTTTCTAACATGCATTGTGAACTAACAATTATTCAGAATTAGTCATTATTTTATATATTGATTTTTATTAATTTTTGACTTCTTAACAATCAGTTATTAAAAAATATATTTTAATAATGTTTAACTATTAGTAGTTTTACTTCTTAATTATAACTGAATATTACTTGTTAAATACAATATATGATGAATACTGATAAATTATTAAATATTCGTTGTTAATTAAAATTATTAACTATTAAATGTAGTTAATAATTGTTAAATATAATTTACACACTATTAATAACTTATCATGATAAATTATTAACATATTAATTGATTTCAATTAGTTATTATTACTTAATACTTATCAAATTATAATTGAATATTACCTATTACTTCGTCCTTTTGAATTTAATAGTAATTATTTATTATGAATTTATTAATTATTTAATTATTTATTACTTATTTAATATTTAAACATATTCATATTTCAAATTAATTATTAATTATTATCCATTACTTATTATTAATTTATTATTATTTAATAATTATTTATTTATTTTATTATTTTTTAAATGTTATTTATTATTATTTGTTAATTATTGATTATTATTATTTAATTATCAGCTATAAATATCACTTTATAATACTTCAATTTTATTATTAATTAATAATGACTAAATATTAAATATTAATCTTAATTATTGTATAATTATTACTAGTAGTTAATTATATAAAATTAATTATTAAAAGTTAATCAATTAACAGTAACTATTTAAAATTAATTACTAAAAGTTAATCATTAGATGCTTATACTTATTTTTACTATGTTTTTCACAACTTGCTTTTGTAGTTGTAAAAAATACAGTTATTGCAACTGGCGAAAACAGTTGCAAAAGAAATTTATTTGCAACTGGCTTGGAAGTGCAGTTGCAAATCATATGTTTGTTGCAACTGTTATGGAAGCATCGTTGCTAAAAGTATATATTTGCAACAGGAAGAGAATGAAGATACACAAATGAATGAAGATACGCAAATGAATGATGGTATGTAAATGAATGATTACTAGCACTAATCCCTTTATACGGGAAAAAACACTTATTATCATTAGCCCCACTTAGGGGATACTCCATTTATCAGAAGTGTAAATATTATCATAGGTACTAGCCCCACTTAAGGGGATATGAAAATACGTAGCCTCTCTTCTTGAGAGCTTTATTTGATTCGCCTTTTCTCCCTGTTTGGCTTTACTTGTAATAACACTTAAATTTATATTAATATCTGTTCGATTGTAGGTAAAAGGGCAAAATTAGATTACTAATGAAAGTAATTATTTGAGATAGGAAACTTATTGTTAAAATCTAATCCCACGTTGCAATGTCTCTGACCTCTTTTCACTGGCCATCTTCCAACCCTTTCAAATAAAGTTTCTTTATTTCTTGGCTTAGTTTCTTTTTTTATCAAACTACGACATTGACTGGTTTTGTGTCCTTCTGTCTTATGATAGAAACATTAATATTTTTCTTTGTTCGGTTTTGATCACCCTCCACAAAGGAATTGGAACAAAGTTTTTCCGTCGTCTGATCTTGTATCAAGCTTTTCTTTGTGTTAAGTATTTCCTCCGTACGGATAAATTCGTTGGCTCTGGAGTAAAAATCGTTCAAGCTTTCATATTTCTTTAGGGAAAGCTCTTTCCAAAAGCGAGTTGGTATAGATAATCATAATTGCACAGTTATTAACTTTTCTCTATCCGTTTCCCCTTTTACTTTGAGCAATTCAATACGAAATCTCTTTAGATAGCGGTAAGGTGATTCTTTTGGTTTTTGTTTAACACAAGCTAGATCATAAATGCCGATTGCCGAGTCTTTTTGTTCATGAAATCGTGTGTTGAATGTAGTAGTTAATCATCTCCAAGTCGTGATGATCGTACCACATGACCGTACCACGATAATGTCTACGCCATTTGCAAGTTTTTTTACGTAGAGTTGTCAGGAATACTTTGCATCGAAGTGCTTCAGAAGCATTATACAAATCCAAATAAATTGACTTATACTGCATACATACGGTAACATTACTAAATTGTTATCAAGGGTAATGATTCATAACATATATGGCGATAGCATCAATAGCGTATGTTGGAAGCATATCCACTGTTTGGTATAATCAATTACTTTTAATTTGTAGAATGAAACAAATGTTGAGGCGGTCAAGACCATATAAATGGCAAACATGCATATAGTGTAAACAAATGTATAACAGTGTGATGTCTTAATAGTAAATTATAGGTACGTAACGTGCCATTTCGTTTGATTAGGCATAGTGTAAACATCACACTAAAGAAGGGAGATAATTTATGTATAAACATAGTCTAAAAGTCAGCTGGTCGGTGAAATGATCAAAACAGGACATGGTAGCCTGTTTCGTTTACGCATATCAGTTGGACCATGAAAGCTGCATGGTTCAAAATTGTACCCTAGAGAGCTGCAGTCTGTTATATAAACCCCGAGAACAAATTAAAGAAAAAACAAGGAACAACATACAAAACAAATAAAAAAAATGGAAACATTAAAATGGCTGATGCTCCTGCTAGCGCTGATCAATGCCTTGGCCCGGACCATGGCGGCTGCCCCTGCCCCGGAACCAGTTGACTTGTGCATTGAAAAATGCGATGAACTCTATGACGCATGCCTAAGTTCAGCTGACTGTGATCCTAAAATTGTCGGCAGTGGTAATGCTTTTCTATGTTGGAAGCAGTGCGAAGCTCAGCATGACGTCTGTAAGTCCAAGTGCAAGTAGTCCAAGTGGTAAAGCCTTCCTTAACAGTACGTCCTACGTACCTACTAAATAATATACACTTGTCCCTCTGTGTGTGTGTATGGCTTGTTGTGTTCGTCTCTCCTATATATATTATTTTCATGGAAATAAAGCGATCTTAGTTTTATTATACTCTCTGCTTCTGCTTGACTGCTTCTGCTATAATATTTCCATCTTCTTAATTTGCTATAATATAATTGTAATTTCCGGTGCATACGTAAAATTATCGATTACAACCGCGATTTGATATAGAAAATGGTACATGTATGAGTCACAGAGACTATCGTCGGGTCAATACACCGTTATCATATTAATATATGCAATAACACATATTTCTCTGAATACAGTTTACAAAATCAAGCACAACTATAACAAAAAGAATAGCACCAATACATAACATATATACACACTACACAATAAACAACTGATCTTGGTATACCATAAACCGTAATACATAACATTATATATGCACTATACAATAAACAACTGATCTTGGTATACAGTAAACCAATTACATAACATAATACATGCGCTACACAATAAACTACTGATCTTGGTATACAATAAACCCATTGCACATGTACCCATTACCAGTTCAACATATAAAGGAAAAGCATATTGAAAAATGGCTTAGCACCCTTATCATTTCAACAAACCAACTCCCCAGCACCGAACAGTGAAGATTCCTGAGTCACCTATGCTAACTCGATCGAACTGCATTACCACCCATAAACTGAAGTTTCACACATAAATAATTTTTATCCAAGTTCTGTGCCCTCTTCACATGGTTACAACATTGAATGCATCTGTTTACAGACCAAAGCACCAATTCTTGATAGTGATCAAGCCGTGACTCCAGCTCAAACGGTTCAGGTTAGCACACTTAATTTTGCTGCTAGTTCTCCTAAGGTGTGCCTCCTACACCTCACCTGATCTGGCACTTTCCAAGAAGCACCTGGCGGCGAGCAGGCATTTGAAGCGGCTAAACAAACCTGCAGCCAAATCTTTGTAGAGCCCAGATGGAGATACCATTCCTAGTATAACTCAATTTCATCTCTGCTCAAACTATAATGTGAGTGACTTACCGTTACCGTTACGACATACAAGTATTATTGAATAGTATAATTCATCAATTACATTCAGCAGATAAATACCTACTGGACCGTCGAAACATTGGAAGACTGAAAATGAATAACCGTTTGGTTGTGGTTAAATCTGGCAATAAAGAGACGGATAAAACAAAGTCTCAGATGCAACTGGCGAAAAATGAGCCATGAATGAAGACAAAGCTTCAAATGCAGACGTGGGTTTCTGAATTGCAGACTCTCGGGCGAAGTTAATGGCTTTGACAGCAGGAATGTATAGCCAAATTAATTAGTCGTCTGCAATTGAGTCTGCTAGTGAAAAAAATTCAAAATTTCTTTTCGAGGGAAGCAAACAAATTGAAATGGTGTAGGAAAAAAATTCGGAAAATTAGGATGAATCTAAAAGAATTTGATGTTGGAGCAGGTACCATGGGGGGAGAAACTTAAAATAAAAATGAAAATTACTATGTGAACTATATCTATCTATACTATATTATAAAAACTGAGTAGGGAATGCTGTGCTCTCAGGCCTCCACGCTTTTTCTAGAAACCAACAGTTGCAACCTTTCCCTGTCGTCCGTATTCTACTCTCCTTCCCCAAAACTAAAACACTGGTCATATATCCGCTCTTCCATCGAAAAATCCATCCATTTCTCCGTAGTTTTCAGCTATTGCGTATAGTTTGCCCACTTGCCTCCGGTCGATAGATTCAAACGGCTCTCCTTCCACTCGCTCAAGTCTGTTTTCTGATTGTTCTCCCCTTCCTTTCTTCCCAACCCCAACTACTCGTTCTCCGACATCGACATATACACTTTTTATCCCGTCGCCTCGATTACCAGACAACTAACAGCCAGCGTTGATCGTTCCTCCTACCAGCCGCGTTTGGCCACTGCGAATCAGCTACTTCAGATTCATCAACCCATGATTTCGGTTAGGTCAGTGCCCGATGACCCACAGCCGCTTATTTTTCTGGAGCTACCCACATACAAATTCGTTATCAAGGCATTACATCTAAGTCTGATTCCCCAAATCATGCTCGGCAAGTTCACACGCGGAGACCAATACAATCCAATTCATCATTAAAACTGCAAAAACAAACCACTTTGTTCAACCAATTTCGACTTTGAAACCCTAAAGCTCTGATGCAGATTATTCTCTTCAAGGACTGCAAACCTGAGAACATTCGAACCTGAAAATGATGAAGATAAAAGACCATCAGATCAGGGGGCATGCATTAACCTTAAGGGTCAGGTATGATTTTCGATGCATGTCTCTTTTTTATGTGCTTATACATGAAATTGGTTGTTATGCTTTTTCTATAGTGAAATAGCATCGTCCGTGTTGCGTTTGGAATTTAATTTCATTTAGCTACCCGTTTTGGATATTTTTAATTCACGTAGTCGGTACTTTAGAGTTAAAGCTTCTCTCTGATGTGTGATGGTTGTGGTTTTATAATTATATGGTTTTGTTTTCGGGTAATTTCCACAATTGGTGTAATTTCCAAAATTGATCAAATTGTCAATGCTTTCAAAAAATTTAATGCAATGGACTTTTAAAAAACAAAAACGAAAATGCTAGAGAGCCCGAAGTTTTAGTACGGCAAAAGGCCCGATTGAAATCCAAGGACAACAGTTTTGTGCGGAGGAATAAATCAACAGCTGTCCGTGAATTGCATGAGGAGCCGCACTTTCTGGCCTCAGTAATTTCGGGATTCATAGCATGATTCAAACAGAAAAACGGCTGAACTTTTTGTACGGTTACCTTATTGATTACAATGAAGCCATTAGTAGGTTCAACTTATAAAGAACGTAGGATAATTCCTTACAAGTCCGATATGGACTATTTCAAAACATCAAAGGGCCGTTGTGCTGCAAATTTGGCAATTGTCAACCAGCCATCAAGCAGAGATTTATGGAGGGTTGAAGTTGACACAACTTGAAGGTTAGACAAGCACATATATTAATAACGTGGACAAACACGAAAAGCTTGAAGGTGATGTAAAATTACTAAATCTTCAGTGATATTTACAAGGAAACCAGTAGAAATATGATGAGTAATTTATTTTTTCAAATCAAATGGCTCAGTTCTCCCAAAATGATAGAGCAAAGCTATAAAAATTGGAGAGTTGAACATTATAACTGTTTATGTTAATGAAAATTTGTATCATAATGAAATTGTACAACCTCTTTTCATGCTCTGTCAATATATAGCACTATTCTGAACACAAATCTTTAAATATATTAAATGAGCATCAGTAAAAAAACAAAAATCGATGGCATTTCAATTTGGTTGTGCTACAGCATACCACAAACGTATGATAAATTTATGTAAGAATTATTCCTGCTATTTTGGTGGCACAAAGTTCCACTTCACAAGGTTCATTTTTTTTTTTTTTTCCATTTTCATACTTATGGAAAAAAATGACTAAGTGGTTGTCTTAACTTTGTTACACTCCCAGAAAAAACACAACTAATAGTTTAACTCAAGTAAGCCAACATCAAACAACCATAAAACATCTCTTTAGCATAACAACTCTACAACTTAAGGTATCTTAGATGATGGACAACGATCCGTGTTTAGCACTTAATAAAATGTTGGTTGTAATCCCATGTGCGTATGTTGTATCTTTGATTGTCCGTTATTGATTCTGAAACCATTCTTGCTATAAAATAAATTGCTTTGTCATGTATTTTATATCTTGACTACTGGATACTATAAAAATGATAAAATGAAAATTGTACAGGTTGCTTTCTTTCCTTAGTCTGTTCTTAACATTTCTCATTTTGTTATGTGAAATGCAATTTTTTTTTGTTTTGTATTGTGTAGTATAATTATCGTAAACCAAGTTTTTTGAAATGGGCTTAATATTAATCAAAAGTTCATTTCAAGCTTCATAATTATGAGCATGTATTTGGTTATAACCTTATACAAGATAATTTGGTATCATTTAATGCATTTATGGTTCAATAACTGATAAATTTAAAGCATTCATTGTGCTGATGATACTTGTATTTCGCTAAGTAATGTCATACATTTTCTTGAAATTATATGGTTTCAACAAGTATACTAAAAATTCATATGTATGGAGTTGGTCATTGTTGTTTAGTTATGAATCTTGCACTTTCAAATATGGTTTTTGTTGGCTAGCTTTTTGACCATGCCACCAAGGTTTAACACATAAGAAGAAAGTATAAGATTTCTCTCCTCTAGTTCACAGAACGGCAGATCGGCCATGCGGATCGCCCCCCTTTGGATCGCACCATCGGATCGCTGTAGCGGGTCGCGACCCGATCCCTCCTTCGCCATCACGAACCGATCCGATCCCCGAGGACGTGGCGAAGCTGCTGACCAAGTCTACCTCGATCCGCGTATGACGGATCACGAGACACCTGTCCACAACGGCTAATTTGACTGACTCTTCATCGAACCACGATCCGATCTGATCCCCTAGGCTGATGGATGATGACCAAGACCAAGTCCACCACGATCCGAGAATACAGGATCTCGCGACACGTGTTACCATCTGTCATATTGACCAATTCTTCATCAAGCTACGAACCGGTCCGAGATCTTCGGGATGTGGGCCACGTATGACCGCGATCCGTCACCAGAAATCAGCTATAAATAGCCCAGAGCTTGGCATTTTTGGGGATCTTTTTGGCAGTATTGAGAATTGATTCCACCATTACTGTCATACCACTATTTCTTATCAGTTTTACTTCGAGATTACTAAGAGAAATCATAATTGTAAGAGTGAGTCTGAGAGAAATCATTGATTGTACTAGCATTCAAAGTATAATCAATAATATATAAAGTGGACGTAGGCTCGTTAACGCCGAACCACTATAAATCCTGTGGGTTTCTTCATTTTTCTCTATTCTCTACATATAATTCTCTGCATATTATAACGATTTGGGTGTTAGGTCCAAATTTTGATCTAACATTTAAGTGCTTTCACTGAGAATTGAACTCAGGATATTGGATTGTTTCTCCGTTGTTTGGATATTCAAGTCCGAAGAAAACGGTCCCGAAACCTCACTGTTCAGACTTTTGAAGATTTCAACGATACCTGATATCATGGCTGGAAAGAAGTCTAAGGAAGTACGAGCTTCACAGACGAATGAAGCTGCGAATGAAGCGATTGAAGAGAGCGGCATGAACATGTCAACGAAGGACAGATCGCGGAACGGAGGTGGCGAACCGAATCGTGGAGGGCGATGCGAACCGAACCGTTGAAGGGGTCGTCACGCGGTCCCATGATAACACCACGAACCCCATCCCAATGTTACCACGATCCGATCCCAGGGGGGTGCTGCGAGCCACCGACACCGATCCACCACGATCCGAAATGATGACCGGATTACAACTCGACCTGGAAAGGAGCCTATGACTCACTCTTCCCGTCTTGATCCCTCTGTTCGACCTGGCTCAAGCTCTCTGCGCATAAGGGAAAATTTTGATGATCGGTATGACCCCTCTGCTCCAGTTACTGAAGGAGATCTCTCTCGCTTCGTTGAAATGTGGGATAGGCTGTTTGACGAAATAGCTGCTCAAAGGCAGGAAAGCTCCATACTGCGACAGAATTTGACTGCTATGGATAGACGTCTGGATGATCTTGTAAGGCAAAGAACGCCTCCTCCGGTCCGTCCGCTCACCCCAGAGTGCTCTTCTTCATCGGAGGAATCGCCAAGACCTCCGCGGCGACCGTATGAATGGGCTGAAAACATAGAAAAACTCCGATTTGGAACCTTGCCATCACGGGAGGAAGAGACACTTGGTGAAGGACCCTCAAACCGCAACTTGAACAATCTGGCAACGACTCCCATAGCGCGAGTTGTTGATAGTCCTGTCGAGAATAGACCACCTCAACTCCTTCGCCGTACAAATGTTCATGGTAGCAGGGGGCAACAAAGCCCTATCCGAGCTCCAGATTTCATGGCTATTCCCAGAAGAGAGGTTGGAGACCCCCGAAGAGCGGGAAGTGCTGATCCCGAGCCTATAGTAACCGCTGCAAATCTTGGGCCAATGGTTAGACAAATCCTGGCAGATAGCCGCGGACAAAGGAATGAAGACTGGGGAATTGATCGCAGCCACACCCCTTTTACCGACGACATTCTAGATGTAACATTCCCGAGGCGCTTCAACATGCCTCAAATGAACCGTTACGCGAGTAGATCTGATCCAATCCAACATCTAATGAGATATTCTTGGTCAATGACCGCTGCCGCAGCTTCCAACGCTGTAAAGTGCAAAGCATTCCCTATATTCCTGGAGGATGTAGCGTTATTATGGTTTACTCGCTTGCCAGCAAGATCAATTTCCAGTTTCAGGGAATTGAGTGAAAAGTTCGTAGAACAGTTCCGCATTTATGCACAAAGGTCGAAAAGTGTGATTGACCTGTTCCTTGTCAAACAACGACCAAGTGAGAGCTTGAGGGTGTATCTGGATCGTTTCAACCTAGCCGCCACCGAAGTCAAGGATCCCCATGAGCCGACTGTTGTGGCAGCCCTAATTGATGGGGTAGATAAAGATACTGAATTTGGGAGATACCTGGCCGACAAACCACCTCATACTAGAGAATTGTTTTATGAGAAAGCAAACGTACGCTTACGTCAGGAGGAGGTTTATGCTAACCGGGAGATGAAAATGGCAAATAAGGAGGAAATCCAAAGTAATGTCGCCATCAAGCAAACCGGAGACAGCTCGGGAAAGGTTGAAGTCAACGTTGGGAACCGAAGCCAGGGCGGCGGCCGCCAGTCAGGAAACAATGATAACAACAGTAATGGCAATAATCGGAAGAGAAATCGGGGGAACGATTCCCAGAGAAGGACCCGTCCCAGGTCTTTCGAAAGTTATACGCCAATAAATGATACTTTGGAGAATATATTCGTCGACTCGTACAACGTTCTCCAACATAAAAGGCCTCCTTCAAGAGATTCGACGGAGAAAGAACGTGAGACGGAGAAGTTTTGTCTCTTCCATCAGACTCACGGCCACTCTACAAATGAATGCCGTCATCTGAGAGACGTGGTTGAGAGGTTGCTCCGAGAAGGGAAGTTGGATGAGTACCGGGTGACTCCTAGAGACAGGGGACAAGCTATTCAGACTCCGAACCAAAACCAGAATCAACCTACTGCTAGGCCAACTGTCCAGCAAAAAGGAAAGGATATTGTTATCAATACCATAATCGGAGGGCTTCACCTAGCCGGGCATAGTTTCAAGGCGATGGACCAGTACGTAAACGCAGCAAAGCATCATCTTGATGCAGGAGAGTGTAGCAACCCTGAGGACAATGTCCCGGTAAAACAACAAAAGATGATGACAGATGACGTCATTTTCCGCAACCGAGAGAGTATTGGAGTCCACGCTCCGACCGAAGATCCATTTGTAATCACAGTTCCTATTGGCCCGGCCACTGTCCATAAAGTTTTAGTGGATAACGGGAGTTCAGTCAACATTCTATTCAAAAAGACGTTCGATCTAATGAACCTTGAATTGAAATATTTAAAGCCATGTGAAGGATGGATCCGTGGATTTAACGGGGCTTCAACTGCTCCAATGGGATATGTAGAGCTGCCAGTAACACTTGGGGAAGGAGAACACCAGAGAGTGAGAATTCTTCCCTTTGTAGTTTTGGATATTGAATCGCCTTATAATGCCTTCTTGGGCCGACCGGCCCTTGCAAATTTTAGAGCTTGTATAGCCCCCTAGTGCTTGTTATTGAAGTTTCCTACAGAAGCTGGTGTTGGCATAGTCAGAGGAGATCAGGTTGCTGCACGTGCGTGTTACATTGCAGAGCTAAAGCTACTCCGTAAAGGAAAAGATATTGAGACTAAAGACGCTTCTTCCCCCACAAGGGAGGAGACGTCATAGCAATTAAAGAAAATGACTATAGGTGAGTCGCCCAGAGAACTGCCCGAGGATATAGATCCCAGAGAGGACGAAGAGACTGAGGGCAGAATGGCGGCTCCCAACGAAACAACTGTGGATGTACCAATCGATGATAGCGACCCAGAGAAGGTCCTGAAGATTGGATCCCAGTTGGATCCAGTTCGAGCTAAAGAACTAACGGATTTCCTGAAAGATAACTTGGATGTATTTGCTTGGACCCACGCGGACATGTGTGGGATATCTCCATCAATCATGAGCCATTCATTGAGCATTAACCCAAAGCACCCCCCTGTAAAACAAAAAAAGGCGAATGCTGGGCCCAGAGAGGTCCGCAGCCTTGAAAGAAGAAGTTGAAAAGTTAAAAAGTAGCGGATTCATCAGAGACTCACCCTACCCAGATTGGATTTCAAATCCAGTTTTGGTAAAGAAGGCCAATGGGAAGTGGCGTACGTGTATTGATTTTTCGGATTTGAATAAAGCCTGCCCAAAATATAGCTTTCCGTTACCCAGAATTGATCAGTTGGTAGATTCAACGGCATGTCATGAGCTTCTCTCTTTCATGGATGCTTATTCAGGATATAACCAGATTGTTATGCATGTTCCAGATCAAGAACACACTAGCTTCATTACTGATCTGGGATTATACTGCTACGTTGTAATGCCTTTTGGTTTGAAGAACGCAGACGCTACATATCAACGGTTATTGAACAGAATGTTCTATAACCAAATTGGGAAAACGATGGAGGTGTACGTTGACGACATATTGGTTAAGTCCAGACAATCGTCCGATCACACTACAAACTTGGCAGAGATGTTTGGTATTCTTCGAAAGTATGGGATGAAAGTCAACCCAACGAAATGCTCATTTGGGGTTACATCCGGGAAGTTCTTGGGATTCATTGTCAGCTCGCGCGAGATTGAAATTAATCCAGACCAGATTGCAGCAATCAGAAACATTCAGGAGCCTAGACAAATCAAAGATGTGCAGAGCCTTGCGGGGAAAGTAGCAGCATTAAGCAGATTCATCTTTAGAGTGACAGACAAATGCATTCCGTTCTTTGAATTGATAAAGCGAGGGAAACACAATTTTAAGTGGACTCCTGGTTGCATTGAAGCATTTCAGAACCTGCTGAATCATCTGGAGAGACCCCCGATACTGTCTAAGTCGGTGGATCACGATGATTTATTCGTGTACTTAGCAGTGTCGTCCCACGCGATCAGCTCAGCGTTAGTGAGAGAAGAAGACAAGGTTCAAAGGCTAGTGTACTACGCGAGTAAAAAATTGGCGGCAGCTGAACGCAATTATCTGAGGATCGAAAAGCTGGCGTACAGTTTATTGATTGCATCTAGGAATCTTCGACATTATTTCCAAGCTCATCCTATCACCGTGTACACAGATCATCCGCTCAAGCAAGTTCTACAGAGACTAGAAGCTTCTGGAAGGTTGCTCAAGTGGAACATTGAACTGAGTCAATTTGATTTGAATTTTCAGCCCCGACGGTCGATACGGGGGCAAGTGCTGGCAGATTTCATAGCAGAATTTACTGTCTCGGAGGATGACATGGTAAACGCAGAGGCTGACCCGCCAAAGTTACTTCTCGATCCTAGTGCATGGAAATTGTATATTGATGGTGCTAGGAATGATAAACGATCCGGTGCTGGAGTGGTGTTTGAAACTCCTGAGAAAAGACTGATATCCTATGCTATCCGGTTGGAATTTCATGCCACTAACAACGACTCCGAATATGAAGCTCTGATAGCCGGGCTGAGGATCGCAAAGGAATTAGATATCGCGAAGCTGGACATATTTTGTGACTCCAAGTTGGTGGTAAATCAGGTTACTAGAAAATTTCGAGCTAAGAGCCCAAGAGTGATTTCATATTTGGAGAAAGTGAAGGAGTTGCTGACTGGCTTTGATCACTACAGTATATCCCATATTCCACGGTCAGAGAACCAACATGCGGACAAGTTAGCGAAGATGGCTAGCTCCGACGATCCTGAAGAAGCTGGGCTAGCCCCAGTTGAAGTACTTCAGTTCCCTAGCATAGGTCAGATGGAAATTGATCTGATACTAGAGACTGAGCCAGAAAGGGAGTCATGGATGACCCCTCAAAAGAATTTCTTGATAAATGGAACGCTTCCGACCAAGAAGAGCGAGAGGCGTAAGATAACTTGTAAAGCTTCCCGATACGTTCTGCAAGGCGGAATCCTGTACAGACAGGGATTTTCAATGCCTCTTCTCCGGTGTATAGCCCATGACGACAACAAGCGTGTACAGCAGGAAGTACATGAGGGTGAGTGTGGTGACCATACTGGAGGACAAACATTGGCAAAAAAGGTGTTGCGGTATGGTTACTTTTGGCTTACCATAAACAAAGATGCGGCAAAATACGCACGACGTTGTGATGCATGCCAAAGATTTTCAAAAATTCCCAGGGCACCTCCTGGCCTGTTAAAGACAATGGTGAGTCCATGGTCTTTTGCTATGTGGGGGATTGATATCATCGGAAGCCTACCTATAGCAAAGGGCGGAGCAAAGTTCGTTATTGTGGCTGTAGACTACTACACCAAATGGGTCGAGGCTGAGCCGTTAACTACAATCACAACCAAGCGATTGATTAATTTTGTTGTTAGAAACATTATTTGCCGGTTTGGAATCCCGAAGATCGTCGTCACTGGCAATGGAACCCAGTTTGATAGCAACAAGTTTAGGAATTTCTGCCAGAAGTACCACATTGAGAAACGATACACTTCTGTGGCACATCCGCAGTCAAACGGACAGATCGAAGCAGCAAATAAAGTGATTAAGTCCATTATCAAAAGAAGATTGAAGCGGGCCAAAGCCATGTGGGTCGATGAATTACCCTTAGCATTATGGGCCTACAGGACGACATATAAATCGGTAACAGGCCATACCCCCTTCTCCCTTGCTTTTGGAGCAGAAGAAGTCATCTCGGTTGAGCTAAAAGTACCATCTCACCGAGTTACTTATTACGATCCGATGACTAATAACGAGTTGCTCCTTGAATCCCTAGATTCAATAGAAGAGAAGAGGGATGAAGCAGACTTGCGTGCCTTGAGACACAAACAACAGGTCGCTCGATACTACAACAAAAAGGTTCGAGCCCGAACCTTTGAACCCGGAGACTTGGTTCTGAAGCCTGTCTTTCCGCCCCCGACTCATATGGGTGCAAAGTGGGAAGGAACGTACTCCATTCTACGAAGGCTTGATAATGGAACCTTCAAGCTAGCTACAGTGGATGGAGAAGAAATCCCCAGAGTGTGGAATGCCCAACATTTGCGGCCTTATCTGACATAAAGATGTCGGATTTATTCTTTTGTTTCATAGGACCATGTAAAAGGCACGACTTGCCTAGAATAGTCCAATTTTTTGAGCAAATGATTATAAAGTGGACGTAGGTTACGATTTGACCGAACCACTATAAAAAATACCGTGTGTCGTTTACCTTTATTGCACTATTATTTATCCGCTTTTCTTTCTTCATGAAATTTGCTGTAAACTAGGCCTGTAAATGGATGCAAACGGATGCAGATAGTGCTGTATCCGTATCTGTATCCGTATCCGTATCCGAAAATAAAATTCCGTATCTGAATCCGTACCCGTACCCGGTGGATACCTACTAAATAATATCTGTATCCGTATCCGCGAATATTTTCGGATATCCGAAAATATCCATATCCGGCTTAGCAAACACGGATATTTCCGGATATCCGAAAATATCCGAATCCGAACTTAAAAATATGTAAGTTACAATATGAAGCATATTTCATTTGGTACTATACAATAGCTGAAAATTTTGAAATAATACATAAATGATAAAACATACCGATTTAACAATAGCACATAAAATTCAACACTAATTTAAATGTGTTTTGTTACTTACTTTTTATCCATCTGTTTATAAAATGATAAATTACTATAACCTAAATATAAAAATACAAAACTATATATTTTCATAGCGGACGGATATTTATCGGATACGGATATTGTCATATCCGTATCCGTATCCGCTAAGCATTTCAGATATCGGATATCCCTATCCGCTTTTCGGATATCGGATATTTTTCGTATTTTCGGATGCAGATACGGACGGATTTCGGATATTTCAGATATCCATTGACAGCCCTACTGTAAACTATGCGGCAATCATAGGAAAATGTGACTCCAGGTGCCTTCCATCAGAATGGAGAGCAGTCCGCAGCTAGAACTTTGAAGGTACAATAGAGTGAATCATATCATTGACAGAACTCTAACCTGGGCGACTGCCAGGAGAGTATAAAAGCGTCCATGATTGAGCGCTGAGAAAGAGCTCTTACCCCGCTGAAGGATTGGGGGGCGACTGAACAGCCGAGCTCGAACTCTAACCTCGGCGACTGCCAGGAGAGTATAAAAGCATCGATGATTAGGCGCTGAGAAAGAACTCGTATCCCGCTAAAGGATCGGGGAGTGACTGAACAGCTGAGTTCGAACTCTAACCTTGGCGACTGCCAGGAGAGTGTAAAAGCGTCTGTGATTAAGCGCTGAGAAAGGTGCTGGACACTCAGCGCCCCCAGAATTTCTGCCCCGCTGAAGGATCGGTGACCGGAGATTTGGCGCCTCAAGGACTATAAAACTCCAAGTCCCCCGTATTCAAATAGAGGGGGCAACATGCATAGAAATTGTTAAATTCTTTCTGTTGCTTGAATGATTTATAATATAATTTTAGCTTGGTTATAGCCAAATGACTTGTGACTAAATATGAAGAGTTTATTGACTGCAGGAACAAGATGACGCAAAAGAAATAAACTTTCATTCATAAACTGCAAACCTACCAAATAATGAGGAACCTAAACAAAAGACAAAATATGAACTGATATCTGCATCCTACTTATGCCCGGGGGGGGGGGGGGGCTATGTAGGCTTCTTGCTCTTTTTCTTCTTCCCCGACTCTTCCTTATCAACATCCGAACGATCACCTTTTTTCCTCTTCCTCTTATCAACAAGAGGCTCCGACGAAGAACTAGAGGATTAAGAGGCTAGTTGTGAAGTTATTGATCGGGAGGAAAATCTTACGACCAACCCAGTTTTGGGGTCGATCTCGGAAATAGGGGACACATATACTGGATCTTGTCCCCCTTTCATAAGGAGCAACTGCTCCTCTTCGGCCCGTTGTTCAGCCAAGGTTTCCTCATCATCGCCTCTGCTTTCTTTGGTAATGGCGACTTCCTCTTCATCGCCGTCGTGGCGCCCGTCCATGTCTCTCAAAGCCTCGATGGGTTCAGCATCTGGGGGGACATCAGCACCAACACTTGGCAGGATGTCAATCTTCTCTGCCTCTGCCTCCTTTTCAGCATCCTTATCAACTGGCCCGCCACCTGTATCATGAGAAACAAATGTTATTTTGGGAGAGAATGCGGTTTGCTCAGTTGATTGTCCGACCAGACGACGACAAGTGACAATTGCTTTGGCAAGTTGCGGAGAAAATATAGAGATACCTTCCGCCGATCCTCCATCCAAGCTAGCAGTAGAACCCCCGACAGCTGGAGGGGTTGGACCCAGAGGAATCAATGGATAGTCTGGATTGTATTCCTCAATTTCGGAGGCCTTGGGCTCTGCAGCTGAGCTCGAGCCTTCTTCCATTTTATCTTTGCCCTTCGCCTGAGTTTTCTCTTTTTCAATTTCTTCTCGGAGTAGGCGTCTTCCTTTCTCTAAATCCTCAGGTTCATTATCCCTAAGAATGGTCCGCATCAACTCATTCTCATCAACCTCATCAACTCCTAATCGCTGTTTCTCGCTCTCAACGATTGCATCCCATATGTTGGCTAGAGTGACATGGTAGTCTGGGATCCAGGAGATGTTACGGGTCTTGATGACCTGGCCAAGGAAGTCGAACAACATTTCTTCAAATCCTTCGATATCCTTCTCTCTCTCGAGAAACTTTTCATTACAAACAGTAGCCATTTCAATTGCATTTTCCACATTATTTTCAGCAAGAATAGCGCGCTTCTCTGCACGCGTGAGTTGATCGTTCAGAATCGCCCTCTCTTTTTCGGCCAGAGCTAAGCTATCTTTCAAGCTTGCCTTTTCTTTCTCCCAAGCAGCTTTTTCGGCCTCGAAATGATCTTGTGCTGTTTTCAGTTCGGTGTTGGCAATCCTGAGATCTTCCACCTCTTTCTTCAATAACGCTCGCTCTTTGTTGTTAGAATCGAGCGCATTATGAAAACGTTGTCTGGCCTCCTCCAGCTCTGTTTTGTAATTTTTAGCATCTCGTTGAGCCAAGGCAAGCAAAGATTGTGCATCTTCTAAGTCCTTCTCCATTTTTACTCTGGCCCTTTCACTGTTATCTATCTTCACTCTGGACCTATGCGCTTCCATCTCAAGCGTTCGGATGACGTCTGAAAGATTAACAGCATGTTTCTTCATCGCCTCATACTGCTTGGCTACATGGCGAACGTGTCTGATGACTTCAGTTTCCTAGGGACTGGTTCCAAGGTTGGAACGAACATCATCCTTTCGAAGAAGATATTGGGGAATTGTTCTCGTAATTTTTCTAGCTTGGCCTGAGTCTCAGAACCATGGATATAGTCTCGTGACCCGGGGGCACTCAAACATTGTTGACTGGAAGGGACAATGTCAATTTTCTCCCTCTCAGAATCCTTTTTTGGATACTTGCTTTTATCCTTGGGCTCGTGGTGCCTTTTGGATGATCTGCTGTGAGAGGGAGCACTCTTCGGAGGGGTTAAGTCTTTGGGAAGTTGTTTTCCCCCTGTATGCGGCACCGGATGACTGGGAGGCTTTCCAGAGGTTGGTTTTGATGGAAATATGGACTGTGAAGGAGTAGGCTTGTGAGAATCTCGGGACCAATGGTTGTCTCCCCCTCGGTTGCTGCTACGAGCACGCTCAGGATTTGGATGAAGACTAGGTGTGCCTTCACGAAAAGAGCGATAGGAATAAGATCGTTTGCGAGACATCTTTCCTGCAAAAGAAACAAGTACATATTAAAACCTTGAATATTGTTGGTATAAAAGTGTAGGGTCAGGCAGTGCATGTGATTTGTGCATCCCATATAATTCCCCCTAACAGACCAAGGCCCGAAGTCAGGCTCATCTTGAAACACCCCACCTACGTTAGGGTCACTCTCAAAAGGGAATGCCCTAATTTTGGTGGAGGTTTATAAGTATAAGTCACAGATATACAAGACAGATATAATAACACATATTTTTGAACAGCGAAAAACAACAACTTTTATTTCTTCAAAATACGTGTTACACAAACCATGCCATAATTGTCTTACAATACTTCCCAAAATCATAACTATCTTGATTACATTATTTAAAGAAGCATGAAGAAAACATAAATAAACTGCAAAAGTCCCCTAATTGCTGTCCAAAGCCATAGTCCAAAACGGAAAAGATCCAAGCAATACATTCTTTCTCTTCAAGCTGGATGTGAAAACTGGTCAAGCTGCGGTATTCCCTCCCTGAGAACCTGGGGGGGGGGGGGACGAAAGAAAAAGAGGCGAAAGGAAAAGGGTCAGTCATAAAGACTGAGTAAGTTCTAGTGACTTTCAGTGTAGAAACGGTTAAAACAACCTGTCATGTATGAACTGGAACTAAACTTAAGAATGGTATCAAGGTGAACAAGATAGACTAAGGTGATCAGGATAAGTCAAGACAAGTCATGTAATGCATCACATGTTCGAGATTCGTTGCATCGACTGTACTAGTATACTAAGCCCATATCACAAGTTAATCACGAAATAAATCCCACGGCCCAATATCATGAAATGACCCTGAAACGGGGTCTGACCCAAGTACGGGGTCCTACGGAGCGATTATCTAGTCGATCGGCTCCCTACAAGTTCTAGCTCGTCAAGTGTCCGTGTCATACGGCTAATCACGAATGTAGTCACCTGTGCTGGGTCCACCTTCGGGTGTATCAGCCCTAGGGTGTCAACCCCTGACACGATTCAAGATGCACAGGTAAATCTACGGATACCCAGTGTCTGCCCCGGATACGTGCACGATCGTAGTCTACCGAACCTAAACTGGCATAACCCACTGTCGTCGTTCACCTCTTACAATCAGCCCAGTAATCGTGCCACACCCGGCCTAGCCCCAGGGTACCTTGATACATCTAGAGGGTTACTGCTGAAAGGGGTCGTGTCTAGGGTTTCGCCTAATAGATTAGGTCATGTAATTCGTGACCTAACCCGCCTAGCAGATTAAGTCATGTAATTCGTGACTTAATCCTTTTCCAGTCTAGTCATGTCAAGATGGTTAAGTATGTCATTTCGGTTCGCGACTTAACCCGCCTACGTGTCATGTCAAGTTGGCTAAGTGTTGTCGTTTTCAAGTTCATGACTTAGCCCTACAAATCGTGTTCAAGTTGGTTAAGTTGTCTTTTCATGTTCATGACTTAACCCTAATTGGCATTAATTGATTCGTTAATGCACCGAACCACTCACATTGTATCCTATTGTTCGTAGCCACTGGATTTGCCGGGCGGTTCCGGGCAGGTTTACGCTACGAACTCAACCCAACCTCGGGTTTCAAGCGCGATGTGACCAACTACCCACATTGGATCCTATTGTTTGTAGCAACTGGATTTGCCGGGCGGTTCCGGACAGATTTACACTACAAACTCAACCCAACCTCGAGTTGGCCACTTTCTTGTTTTCTAAAGTCATGCCCATGTTCTTATCAGATTTTGCGATATTTCCATAGCATGTTCATATGTCAATTTCATGCCCAACTAAGGCATGTTTTAAGGTCAAGTTATGGCATGTTCAAGTCAAGTTTCCGTGCCATATTTCATGTTTTACTTATGCCAAATTTCACAGTTTATGCTTATAATTAATTCAAGTTTTGCCTATTCTACCCAATCGTATCCCCAACGTATATAAACGTACTTCGTTCTCAAGCATAAACAATTCAAGAGATAGAGGGGAATAACACCAAACATGTGATAGGCATATGTGACAATTCCAACATCACTTGCACAATAAACAGGCTATAACATATCACATGGTTTCAATACTAGCATGATGATAACTTGGCATAGTAATGATTCCAACTTAATTTAACATGATGATTTAAACTTTACATCATAGGCATAATAATCATTGTGGGCATAATAATAATTTTATTACAAACATGAAACATTAAAGGCATAGTAATCCTAATAGGCATAGCGGATTCCAATTTAGCATTTTTAACATAATGATTCTCATAGACATAATGGTTCCAATTTATCATAATGATTCTCATCTAACATTATAAACATAATGGTTCCAACTTAGCATTTTTAACATAATGATTCTCAACTAACATTATAGACATAATGATTCCAATTTAGCGTTTTTAACATAATGATTCCCAACTAACATTATAGACATAATGATTCCAATTTAGCGTTTTTAACATAATGATTCTCAACTAACATTATAGACATAATGATTCCAATTTAGCATTTTTAACATAATGATTCTCAACTAGCATTATAGACATAATGATTCCAACTTTTCATCATAACCTAGCAATACCCAATTTTTCATTAATCATGATGGGTATATTAACATCACAGGCATAATTCCATCAATAGTCATAGACATGGTTTAATTAGCATCATAGGCATGGTTTAATCAACATAAAGATTTCAATAAACATAGTGATTCCATGGACATGTATTAGTCCAATTTGCCAAACAATTAAGCCCAAGTGATTCATAACAACATCAAAATCATGACAAGTTTAACTTGCAACGTTGCCATAGCAATATCCCCAAATTATAATTCAAAGATAAACAATATAAACATGGACTAACAATAGTTCCTAAATCCGGTTTCAATTCATGGCATGTCCATATTGTTTTAGCGTTTTTGCCTAAAAAGTAACATAGAACTTACAATATGAAGCAAATAATCCAAATAAAAATCCCAAATCAAATAGTCCCAAATTCGTTGTCTAAAGCGTCGTAGTTGTTGTAGCTTCTAGTTGTAGCCTTCAAGAATCGTCCTTCATCTTCTATAATTTTGTTCTTTGTATTTTTAATTCAGAGCTCTAGGTTTAATGGCGGCGGCCTGAGGCTAAAATGAAATAGTATGATTTAGGCTAGGTCTTAGGTTCTTTTTATAGTGTTTGCAAGTTGATTTAGACCGTCGATGGAGCTTGATTCAATAATAGCCGTTCGTTTGAAGGAGAGGCCAATCAGGAGCTGACACCTAGCCCTAGTGACAAGGCAAGGCTCAGAAAATCGACCAAACATAGACCAGGCCAGCCAAGACCTGACCAGCCAGCATATTCTGACCTGGGCGCACTTGGCAGGTGCGCCAGGCTAAAAATGCACTGGCGCACTTCCCAAGTGCGCCAGTTCATTTTTGTTCTGGCGCACTTCCCAAGTGCGCCAGTGCATTCTGACCCGTTTTCTGGTTTTTCGCCCAACTTCGTCCGTCCATATCTTCTTCATACGATATCCGTTTTACGCAAACTCGGACTCTATCTCAAGCAGAATTCCGAGACGAACGCAATGGCGTATCCCGTTTCCCTTAATTCTTTGATTTGAAATTAGTTATACTTTAATTTGTGAATCTCACTGTTATAGAATACACGGGGTGTTACATTCTCCCCCACTTAAAAGGATTTCGTCCCCGAAATCTTCAAGTTCAGGAAGAATGTACATCCAAACATCCATCTACTCATCCATCAAACACGAGCATACATTGTCCTTAAAAGACTTCTAATGCTTCATGATCATATGCGAAGAGTGTGTGTATATGTTCCTTAGCTAATGCTAATGATCAGGCCTGATTGATTTTCTAAATGAAAAATATGTTTAGTGAAATGAATCCAATATGTATGCAAAGTTTTTCCTATTATAATTCATAATTTCTATATGAGTGCTCGAACATTCAATCATATGCAACAACCAAATGATAGCACAACCAAGTTTCCAAAATAAACACTCATGCATATGCAACATGAAAATGTGTCTGAGCCGATCTAGTGCCTAATGTGTATTCATGCATCCACGAGCAACCACTTGCGACCACTTGCAACCATTTCGCAATCATAACATGTTTCAATTACATGTTTACATCCAAAAAGATTCTACCTATGGTTCTCAAGATAGGATCGAGGAGAGATATAAGATAAAACAAAGCATCTAGAATAAGTTAACGATGTACCGCCAGAAGGTCCGGTCTGCTTCTCAGGGCAGTCTTTGCTGATGTGTCCAGTCTTCCCACAATGAAAACATTCACCTTGCTTTCTCTTCCTCTTTCTACAATCCTTAGCTATGTGCCCTTCCGTACCACAGTAATTGCATTTCCTTTTATCACGTGAGTTGTTGTTCTTACCTCCTTTCTTGGAGTCTACCTTCTTATTCTTAGAATCGTTGGGCTTGACCTCTTTCTTCCCTTGAGAGTTTTCTGCCTCTGTCTCCTTCTTGCCCTTATCTTCCTCGTTCAGCAATGCCATCTGCACCAACCTTTCGTACGTAGCTCCCATGGGTATATGGGTCATGGCCAAACTGTGTAATGGCTCATTCAACCCTTTGACAAAGCGGAGAGCCTTCTTGTGCGGGGTGTTGACTAGGTCCAGTCCGAACCTAGCCAGCTCATCGAATTAATTAACATACTATTTGACTGTCATATTCCCTTGCTTAAGAAATAAGAATTTTTCCAACTGAAGACTCCTTTCAGCTTCTGAGAGAAATTTAGCCTCAAACCTTGCCCTAAAGTCCTCCCATGTTTCCACTGGTCTTTCTGCATTAGTGACTTTCCACCAGTAGGAAGCCTCACCTTTTAGTAGCCACACTGCCAGTTGTACCTTCTGCCTATCTTCTACCACAAAGATGACGAATAAGTCCTCGGTTTCCTTTAACTAATTCCTAGCTGCCACGAAGGACTCAGTTCCATGAAAGTCCTTTCCTCCCATAGCCTTAAAATCTTTACATATCTTAGCAAAAGTGTTTCCCCGCGGAGGCGGTGGAGGAAGAGGTGTTGCTGCAGCTGGATGATTTCCTGCAGCTGGGGGAGGAGGAACGGTAGGACCTGGCTGGGTGGCCCTTGCTTCTAAGAATCGTCTAAACCAACCAGGTATTGGTACACCCTTTGGCAAGTTAAGTTCTTCGGACGTGCTGAAACAAGAAGGATAGATTCAAAACGAAGGATAAGAGATAATACCTATGGCTTTGGGGGACTTTGCCTTTTTAAAATAAAATAATATTTTATCTTTTAAAAATGCTTCTTTAAATTTTCCATTGAAAATAAATTTTCAAAACTTTTATCTTATCTGGTAAACCTATGCTCTGATACCAAGTGAAACACCCCACCTACGTTAGGGTCACTCTCAAAAGCGAATGCCCTAATTTTGGTGGAGGTTTATAAGTATAAGTCACAGATATACAAGACAGATATAATAACACATATTTTTGAACAGCGGAAAACAACAACTTTTATTTCTTCAAAATACGTGTTACACAAACCATGCCATAATTGTCTTACAATACTTCCCAAAATCATAACTGTATTGATTACATTATTTAAAGAAGCATGAAGAAAACATAAATAAACTGCAAAAGTCCCCTAATTGCTGTCCAAAGTCATAGTCCAAAACGGAAAAGATCCAAGCAATACATTCTTTCTCTTCAAGCTGGATGTGAAAACTGGTCAAGCTACGGTATTCCCTCCCTGAGAACCTGGGAGGGGGGACGAAAGAAAACGAGGCGAAAGGAAAAGGGTCAGTCATAAAGACTGAGTAAGTTCTAGTGACTTTCAGTGTAGAAACGGTTAAAACAACCTGTCATGTATGAACTGGAACTAAACTTAAGAATGGTGTCAAGGTGAACAAGATAGACTAAGGTGATCAGGATAAGTCAAGACAAGTCATGTAATGCATCACATGTTCGAGATTCGTTGCATCGACTGTACTAGTATACTAAGCCCATATCACAAGTTAATCACGAAATAAATCCCACGGCCCAATATCATGAAATGACCCTGAAACGGGGTCTGACCCAAGTACGGGGTCCTACGGAGCGATTATCTAGTCGATCGGCTCCCTGCAAGTTCTAGCTCGTCAAGTGTCCGTGTCATACGGCTAATCACGAACGTAGTCACCTGTGCTGGGTCCACCTTCGGGTGTATCAGCCCTAGGGTGTCAACCTCTGACACGATTCAAGATGCACAGATAAATCTACGGATACCCAGTGTCTGCCCCGGATACGTGCACGATCGTAGTCCACCGAACCTACACTGGCGTACCCCACCGCCGTCGTTCACCTCTTACAATCAGCCCAGTAATCGTGCCCACCCGGCCTAGCCCCAGGGTACCTTGATACATCTAGAGGGTTACTGCTGAAAGGGGTCGTGTCTAGGGTTTCGCCTAATAGATTAGGTCATGTAATTCGTGACCTAACCCGCCTAACAGATTAAGTCATGTAATTCGTGACTTAATCCTTTTCCAGTCTATTCATGTCAAGATGGTTAAGTATGTCATTTCGGTTCGCGACTTAACCCGCCTACGTGTCATGTCAAGTTGGCTAAGTGTTGTCGTTTTCAAGCTCCTGACTTAGCCCTACAAATCGTGTTCAAGTTGGTTAAGTTGTCTTTTCATGTTCATGACTTAACCCTAATTGGCATTAATTGATTCGTTAATGCACCGAACCACTCACATTGGATCCTATTGTTCGTAGACACTTGATTTGCCGGGTGGTTCCGGGCAGGTTTACGCTACGAACTCAACCCAACCTCGGGTTTCAAGCGCGATGTGACCAACTACCCACATTGGATCCTATTGTTTGTAGCAACTGGATTTGTCGGGTGGTTCCGGGCAGATTTACACTACAAACTCAACCCAACCTCGAGTTGGCCACTTTCTTGTTTTCTAAAGTCATGCCCATGTTCTTATCAGATTTTGCGATATTTCCATAGCATGTTCATATGTCAATTTCATGCCCAACTAAGGCATGTTTTAAGGTCAAGTTATGGCATGTTCAAGTCAAGTTTCCGTGATATATTTCATTTTCTACTTATGCCAAATTTCACAGTTTATGCTTATAATTAATTCAAGTTTTGCCTATTCTACCCAATCGTATCCCCAACGTATATAAACGTACTTCGTTCTCAAGCATAAACAATTCAAGAGATAGAGGGGAATAACACCAAACATGTGATAGGCATATGTGACAATTCCAACATCACTTGCATAATAAACAGGCTATAACATATCACATGGTTTCAATACTAGCATGATGATAACTTGGCATAGTAATGATTCCAACTTAATTTAACATGATGATTTCAACTTTACATCATAGGCATAATAATAATTTTATTACAAACATGAAACATTAAAGGCATAGTAATCCTAATAGGCATAGTGGATTCCAATTTAGCATTTTTAACATAATGATTCTCATAGACATAATGGTTCCAATTTATCATAATGATTCTCATCTAACATTATAAACATAATGGTTCCAACTTAGCATTTTTAACATAATGATTCTCAACTAACATTATAGACATAATGATTCCAATTTAGCGTTTTTAACATAATGATTCCCAACTAACATTATAGACATAATGATTCCAATTTAGCGTTTTTAACATAATGATTCTCAACTGACATTATAGACATAATGATTCCAATTTAGCGTTTTTAACATAATGATTCTCAACTAACATTATAGACATAATGATTCCAACTTTTCATCATAACCTAGCAATACCCAATTTTTCATTAATCATGATGGGTATATTAACATCACAGGCATAATTCCATCAATAGTCATAGACATGGTTTAATTAGCATCATAGGCATGGTTTAATCAACATAAAGATTTCAATAAACATAGTGATTCCATGAACATGTATTAGTCCAATTTGCCAAACAATTAAGCCCAAGTGATTCATAACAACATCAAAATCATGACAAGTTTAACTTGCAACGTTGCCATAGCAATATCCCCAAATTATAATTCAAAGATAAACAATATAAACATGGACTAACAATAGTTCCTAAATCCGGTTTCAATTCATGGCATGTCCATATTGTTTTAGCGTTTTTTCCTAAAAAGTAACATAGAACTTACAATATGAAGCAAATAATCCAAATAAAAATCCCAAATCAAATAGTCCCAAATTCGTTGTCTAAAGCGTCGTAGTTGTTGTAGCTTCTAGTTGTAGCCTTCAAGAATCGTCCTTCATCTTCTATAATTTTGTTCTTAGTATTTTTAATTCAGAGCTCTAGGTTTAATGGCGGCGGCCTGAGGCTAAAATGAAATAGTATGATTTAGGCTAGGTCTTAGGTTCTTTTTATAGTGTTTGCAAGTTGATTTAGACCGTCGATGGAGCTTGATTCAATAATAGCCGTTCGTTTGAAGGAGAGGCCAATCAGGAGCTGACACCTAGCCCTAGTGACAAGGCAAGGCTTAGAAAATCGACCAAACACAGACCAGGCCAGCCAAGACCTGACCAGCCAGCATATTCTGACCTGGGCGCACTTGGCAGGTGCGCCAGGCTAAAAATGCACTGGCGCACTTCCCAAGTGCGCCAGTTCATTTTTGTTCTGGCGCACTTCCCAAGTGCGCCAGTGCATTCTGACCCATTTTCTGGTTTTTCGCCCAACTTCGTCCGTCCATATCTTCTTCATACGATATCCGTTTTACGCAAACTCGGACTCTATCTCAAGTAGAATTCCGAGACGAACGCAATGGCGTATCCCGTTTCCCTTAATTCTTTGATTTGAAATTAGTTATACTTTAATTTGTGAATCTCACTGTTATAGAATACACGGGGTGTTACACATCTGGGTAGTCTTTCGTTCTCCAACTGGAACAGTTATTTCCTCAGAAATAGGGAAAAATGGCTCCCCTTCGAAGTCTCCCTGTGTATATACATCATCGAGTAAAGGAATCTTGCTCAGTTCTTTAAATAACTGCTCCTCTGTTAAATCATCGGGAGCAGCAGGTTCAACCGGTAGAGAGGCCCTTGAGGGGAAACCCCCCGGAGAGACTGGGATTTCCTTAGAGTCGTCAGCACGGGCCTCATCTCCTTTATATACATTTAGGTCTTCGTCGTCCTGGATAATTATCGACGAAGGACTCTTACGAAATTTAGTTGTTTCTGCTGCCTATGACGTTCCTTCTCCCTCGGTCGGGGGCACATATTTGTAAGGTTTGTCACCCGCACCAAGTTCAAACCTTATATCCAGAAGGCGGTGCTTGTGAAAGTTCTCGTCAGTAATACATTTCTTGATCTTTAGGAAGTCGGATTTGCTTTGCAGAAGAAGGGACAGTCGATTATTGTACACCGAGCCTTCCGTCTTTGGAAAGGCGTGATCTGCTTAGAGAAAAAAACATGTTAGTGCTTCGATTTCTTAAACAAGTTATTCATTCAAAGGTTTAAAATTTACTTGATTTAAGCCATCTTCTTGAGCACCCGGCCTGTCTCTTTATATAGAACCAATCGGCCTTGGGATCCCCTATGTTGCTGTACCCATCGGACAAAACCTTCCTATTTGCTACCGATTCGAAGAAAGAAAATTTTGGGGTTGCCGTGGAGCGATGCTTGAAAAGGTAAAAAAAATTCAAATCTTTAAATGTGAGCTCAGTTTGCAGGATTTCCGCATATGCGATGTATAGGATATATAGGGCTGCATAGGCATTGGGATGAAGCTGCATTGGAGCAATACCTAATCATTTTAGGGTCTCAATGACGATTGGAGGAAACGGAGGAATAGCGCCTACCCAGCACATAAGTCGGCTAACTGTCATATACCCCTCCGGAGCCAAATGAGGTCTAACTTCGCTACAAGGAGTCCTCACATCATCCCAGGGGATCCCGTGTCTCAAGTAAATTCTCTTAAGCTTTATGACATCCAGTTTAGAAGCCAGACAATCATTAAACTTATCTATATCTTCAACTCCCGGAAGCTCATCGGGAGCCCGATCGTTTGCCTCATCGGAGGATGTATCGTCTAAAGATGTCGATTCCGTACCAGAGTCCGCTTTGTAGTCAGGATCGGACTTATCCTGATCTGAGGTTGAAGGAAGCACATCGGACTTGTGTTGCGTAAATGCCTCTGGTTCCGTAGCTTTCTCTGATGTTTCGGTTACCTGTTTATCTGACATAGCTGTGTCGGCAAGTGTAACAAGTTAGAATATAGCTACCCTTACCCCCGAGTGTGCAAGTGTCGGTGTGTGCTTGTGCGAACATTAAAAAGAAGCGCAAAGGTTAACTAGATTGTCAAAACATTGGTCATTGTTCGCTGATAGATTATGCGCCTGTTCAGTCCAGAAAGTTCGTCCCAAAGGATCTAACCTAACTGTCCATTGGTGTATTAGAATTAACTTGCAGTGAGAATTTAACAAATTCATTGGATCGTGCACCAAGACTCGGATCGCAGAGAATGGATCGCGAGGCAGGGTCAGGATCGAGATATATGGTCGGTTCGTGGTAAAGGGATCGGTGCGCGGAAAGGCACAAGTTCAAGGAAGGGCTTCGGATCGTGAAGCGCTCCGACTCGTTTTCTTCATTCAAACGGATCGTGGTAACATCATGGCGATCCGTCCCACCATCTATTCCCCGCGATCCGAAGCTCCACTATTTCCGCGACCCGATCCGCTAAGTTAAACACATATTCCATTCTCATCCCTTCTCCCATCGCCTCGCCATCGCACCGACCTCCAGCCTCGCTCACGAAACGAACCAACCAGCTCTTTCCCTTCCTTCTCCTTTCTCCTTTTCCTCTCGAGCAACCGAGACCCATCAGCCATGGTGTCCTCACCGCCTCCAAAACCTCAACAAAAAAAAAAAACTACGGAATTCCGCTCTTTTCTCTCTAGAGAAACGAAGGTGAGATAGCATGGGAATATTTTTATCATGATTACCTTTGTAAAATTAGAAACGAGTGGATTTTTCTTTGGGAAATGTTTGGAAAAACTGACGGCGACTGCGAAAGGAAGAAGAATGAAGATGGGGACCGGCTTATATAGACTAGGGGGCGACCGTTAGTCTCCCTCTTTTTGTCGCATTCGGACCGTGGAAGTAGACGGGCCGCGAACCAAAGCCCGCTACGTTTCGCGAAGAAGCCCAAATTCTCACCAAAGCTCGAGACGAACACCATACCACTCGGACCGTGGCATACTTGTGTGATCCGAACCATCGAATAATAGACGGAAGTTAAAATTCAGAAATACTTGAGAAAATTCAGAAATTTACCTAGTGAATTCGACAACGAAGTCTCCAAAAAATTCCAGAAAGGAATTATCCAACGAACAAGGAATGATTGAAGATTTAACCAATATTTATACTTGTCAAAGATTACGACCCTTTGAAGTAGCGTGACATTCCAGTCAAACGCAACCATTGATTTGCATCTCTCTATGAAGAGACGTCTCTGTAGCTTTGAAGCATGTTCCATTCTCGATAAAACATACTTCGAGGGGGCAAAATGTTGGCTAGATTTTTGACCAAGCCACCAAGGTTCAACACATAAGAAGAAAGTATGAGATTTCTCTCCTCTACTTCACAGAAAGGCGGATCGCCCCCCTTTGGATCGCACCATCGGATCGCTATAGCGGGTAGCGACCCGATCCCTCCTTCGCCATCACGAACCGATCCGATCCCCGAGGACGTGGCGAAGCTGCTGACCAGGTCTACCTCGATCCGCATATGACGGATTACGAGACACCTGTCCACAACGGCTAATTTGACTGACTCTTCATCGAACCAAGATCTGATCTGATCCCCTAGGCTGATGGATGATGACCAAGACCAAGTCCACCACGATCCGAGAGTACAGGATCTCGCGACACGTGTTACCAACTGTCATATTGACCAATTCTTCATCAAGCTACGAAACGGTCCGAGATCTTCGGGATGTGGGCCACGTATGACCGCGATCCGTCACCAGAAATCAGCTATAAATAGCCCAGAGCTTGGCATTTTTGGGGATCTTTTTGGCAGTATTGAGTGTTGATTCCACCATTACTGTCATACCACTATTTCTTATTAGTTTCGAGATTACTGAGAGAAATCATAATTGTAAGAGTGAGTCTGAGAGAAATCATTGATTGTACTAGCATTCAAAGTATAATCAATAATATATAAAGTGGACGTAGTCTCGTTAACGCCGAACCACTATAAATCCTGTGGGTTTCTTCATTTTTCTCTATTCTCTACATATAATTCTCTGCATATTATAACGATTTGGGTGTTAGGTCCAAATTTTGATCTAACAGTTTTATAGGAACTTATCACTTCTTTAAATATCATGGGAAGGTGAAAAGGTTATTTTCTTTTCTTATTTTTTTTAACTTTCAACAAAAACTAACAGATTGGTGGTTATGTCTGGAACTGATTTTCATTGAGTAATTTGTTTAATTGGTTGCAGTTTTTTTATATGTCCATTGTTTCTCCTAAACAGGATTGAAAACTCTAAAATTACAGGTTTGCAAATTTTAATAAAGAATTGACTGCAAACCTTGTGAGTTTTGTGCAACTGGTTATATTTGCTTTGATGATCAAATAATTTAGTAACAAAGGTTGTGCAATTATATAAACGCAAAGTTCAAAAAGAAACGTTTTCAAAGATGGATTGGTTTATGAATTTCAGTCATATGATATTTACCGAATTCTTTCCCCGCTTATATATGATACGTTCATTCCAGGGCCATTAAAATAGGATAATAAATTTGTAAAGATTGCAGGACAAAGACATTTAGAAATATAGTTGTGACATGATTATCAAATAAATTAACTTAGCTATCAAGTAAGTGTGCATCTAATAATTACTAATTTTATTATTCCTCAGTTATCCTTGCTTCTCAGGTTGAATGTTGCCTCTCTCAATATTTTAGTTTGGCTCTGACCTTCTTTAAATCTCGAAGGTGGAAGGTGTAAGAAAATACGTATACACAGAAAACGCTCACACTCAGCACATCTTGATGATCTAAAGTCATAATAAACCAAGAAATTTATGTTTTTAAGCCATATTTTTTAAATATTGGAAAAATCAGGAAGCATGATAATGTAGTTATTAAATAATAATGAAACATTCTTTTAAACCGAGTTAATTAAAAATTCCTCTGTTGGAATTGGGCATTAACTTTGTTTAATTTGTATTACTTATTATAATGTAGATAATATTTTGTTTGTTGACTAGTTAATATGAATTCAATATGTTATGTTTAATTGTAAATAAATGACTATATACCACCGTTGGTAGAAATAGAAAAGAAAGTTTTGAATTTCAGGTGTAATGATAAATGAGCATGCATTAATTTTCTCTATAATTTTTGTTGGGCTAAGAATATCGACTTCTACCAAAAAAGGCTACATCTAGGTAATTTGTTGACTACCAACGTGCAAAATTCATAATTGTACGATATCGCATAGTTTTGAATGAATGTGTTGAGCGCAATACCTTCATAAATTAAGTTGATCCTTCTTATTTGAAATTTTATCATTATTTCATGGGCAGTATATTCTGTACGGTATAAATTCAAAAAGTGATTGTTGCAATTGTGATTTAGACTGTTTTAACTATTAATTTGACTCATTTTGAGTGTGGTTCAATATTCATTTGTAGAAGGGCTTTTATTTTGGGAAGTTTAGTTTGATACCTCGACCATATTTTGATCATATCGATTCTTAGTTCTTGCAATGTATTCAAATGGAATATTATTGCTTTAGATGCATATCATAATTGTCCTAATGTAACGACCCAGATTTTTCGGCTATTTGAATTCGAATATTTAAATTGTTTTAAATATTATATTTGAATTATTTACAGAATTTAATATCGAATTCGTTAACTAAACGCCGACTGAATATTTATATTATAAAAAAAACTCGAAACTGCGCAGTAGTTCGGAAAATATAATCTGACCTTCAACTAATCATGCAGAATCCGTTTTAAGTCGGAATTCTGTGAAACAAGAAGCGTCTGAATCTAATTGATATTATTTTTCTATGAAAGAGAAAAATCGAGTTTTCGTGTTATAGAATTTGTTTTACGTCCAAATCAAATTCTAAAATAGTCCCTTTGGAATCGAGTATAGGCCATAACGGTTTATTTAATATAATTAAATATTGGATTCGAATTCGGACGAGATTTTTTTGAGATACAGTTATAATTTAATTTTTAGAATTTTACTATAATTTTTATTTTGGGAAAATAAACAACTTTTTGTTTAACGTAGTTAACACCCTATATCGGTATTTTGAAATTTCACAAAATATATTATCTTGTCTATTTTATTATATTTTTGGGACGGTAATACATTACTCAACACAACGGTATTTTTATTTTTGTTGCTAGCAACTCGTCTGTAAATGAAATTTTCCGTAGTGGGGTACAGACGTATATAAGACTCTACGATCTACCCATGTTACGTACATCCTTTTCACCTCGCATGTTACCTACTTGCGTTACCATCTGCCCACTCTTCTCTTCCCTGCTTTTTAGTACCTTTCATATATCCATCTGTTAAATAATTACATGCACTTGGTTTCAAACACACTATACAGACTCTTAGGATAGCAAACAGCAATACATACATACAAAACCAATATAATACCCAGTGGAAGTAATTACAGATATTACATAATACATCAACATGTATAATCATTCTAAACGAAAACTAAATCAATAGCTACCAATGTAGTTCAATGGCACAATCATCCTCGTCGTTAGTTGAGAAATGCGTGCCTTCCAAACTTGGATCCGTGCCTACCAAGGTATTTTGTTCCGTGCATGTCAAGCTAACTGGTACCGTGCTTTCCACTTTTTCAAAACACCGTGCGTGCCAAGCAAATTGTCCACGTGCGTGCCAAGCCCTCCATCCCTTTTAAATACTATGCATCATTTTCTCATTTCTGGTTCCAGATCAACACACAACGTAAAAACAAAACTTCTTAATTTCATTAAAAATGGAAAACTCAATCAAATCTCGTGATTTCAGATTTATTCTACTCTTATAAACGTTAGCCTCAACCTCATATGCTTATTCTCTGGTGCGACATGATACACTCGAGCTTATGTTCGAACCAGCGAACACTGAGGCCGATTGCACGAGAACTGGAGAGGACTGCAACGTGTTTCGACGTTGGCGTTGGGTTCAAGGGTTGGCACGGTGGAAATGGAAAAGTGAGTTCAGGTGAAAGTCTAAAAGGATGGGGAATACAGAAGCATACGTGGAAACAACTTTCGATGGAGTTAGCTTTAACATGGTTTAAGTGCATGGGAGAGGACACCGGCAGTTTTGACGTCAGATGGAAAATTGGCGTTGGAGTTTACTGTGCGGGTATGGTAAGCATATGGAGGAGCGCACTGTGGCCAGTAGTCGTGTTATCTGGAAGAGGATGGATTGGCATAAAGAAGTAAGGTCGGTTGGGTTTGGTAGTGAGGGAAGTAAACTGTGAAGGCATGTGAAGTTGTAATCGCAGCGGTCATCGCGTCAGGTGAGGGTCTGTTCGGTGAAGTTTAAGTGGTGCGAAAAGAAACAAAAGGAGGTGCGTGTACTGTAGTGAGTGGTATTGAAACAAGGGAGGAGGAATGGTTTTCTTTACGTGGAAGAGAGTTAGTAAGAAACGTGGGTCAGGACCCACGAGAATTTTTGTGGCCATCGCAACAAAATGTTGTCGCTGCCTTTTTGACCAGGCACGTGGAGTGCGAGTTCAACGGCATGGGGTAATGGCTACTGGATGGAGCAAGTTTTAGTTGTGGCATTGGCGGTGTATAGATAGACAGAGAAGGGAAAGTATAGAAGGACGGGATGGGTATGTGGACACATGTTTGGAGCGGTTTTGGTAGCTACAGGTAGTTAGAAACATGAAAAGAAGAAGAAACAGGGAAGAAATCCTGGTGGGCTTTATCGTCCTCATGGGCTTTGGGCATGGATTTAAAAAAAAAGGAAAGAAAGAAAGGAATTGGGAAAAAGAATGGTGAGGGGAGCAATACGTGAGGAGTGGAAATGGCGGTCCGCATGGTATGGCTTCAGCGTGGAAGGAGATGTTTGTTATGAGCGTTAAGGTGATGCTGGCGTGAGGTAGTGGAGTCATAGGGTGCTGCTTGCGTTCATTAAAGAGAACTGAAGCATTTGCGAGGAGAACATGGAAATCAGGAAGTATGTGGCAATACAAATGGAAGGGGACGGTTTGTTTTAATGGAGAAAAGGGTTCGGCAATTCTTCTGAGTTGCAGGCGCATGTTTGTTTTGAGGAATACATGTGAAATCATTTAACTGTGAAATTATGCCAGAATTGGAAATTAAAGAATTAGAACTTAACTGGGAATCAGTTGGGATAACTGATTTTCTGAATATTGGTCTGATGTTGGTTTAGGCTTTCGGGGTCAATATTTAGAGAATTATTTTCGGACTGATTTACGATTAGAAACAAGTGGAGATTTGAAATGGAAAATCAAACATAAACCCAAATTTGGATTAGAGTAGTTAAACGAAATAAATTATCAAGATGCGATATAGAACCACTATTTAAAGAAGAGAGGATATTTCATCAAGTTGGAATTAAAATGGGATTTGTTGTGATATGGGGGATGAGTATCGTTTTTGTATTATAACTGATATTTATCTTAAGATAAGAACGTTGTTGATCAAGGTCTGAGAGGTAATTAAAATACCCCAACTTGAACAACTTCAGGATTATCAAAGGATGGTATTGGTCGTAATGGTGAGGATGTTAGAGTAAATTATTTTGGGAAAATAACAGTGTAACGTTATTTGAAGGATTTGGAAATATACGTATAATAAGATTCCAAAATAAAAGGAAATAAAAAAGGGGGCTTGATGGTATGAAATGATATCTCTATGAATAAAGAAATAAAAAGGGAGATTGGTGTAAGTATAACGGTATTTTCAAAAGTATTGAAATAAGATTTAAATGGGATTATTCTAAAGGGATGAGTAGTGATTTTGGTGTTCAAATAACGAAGCCAAAGAAGATGTCATAATGATTGTTTTACGAATGATAAGTTGAATCGATAAGAAATAAGAAATGTTATAGCAATGTTTTGAAATGATAATTGAAGGTTAAATTAGATATGATTTTAAGATATTATCTAGGTATATAAGTGAAAGAATTTGAGTATAATGATATATTAAACCAATATATTATTTTTGGGTATTTCAACTAATATATATTATTTTAAATGGCCAAGTGATGCTGAGAAATAAACCAACGGGTATGTTTCATTTTTTTGATTGTTTATTTTGATAGTTAAATAACCGACTATCAAAATCTGACCCAACGTTATTGGTACGGAAAGACCGGGATCGAATTTTTATTCGAAAACCAATCTGACCAATGAATACGAAAACGTGGAAGGGGCTGATCGAGATGGAGCAATTGAAGACCGTAGATCTTCATGAAACGAAAGAGTTACTTAAAATCTCTGGCTGATCCCTAGAGACATACTGTGATTCTGTCGTGGTTGGAATCTACGGGTTGCAAGGACTTCTCGCTGCTGATCCATGGGGTGATTCCTATATTGGATGCAGTAGGAGAGTACTTTCGGTTCATCATATTCCTGGATGACGTGAATGGTGGCCAGATGTTTCAAAAGACGATTATAACCTCAAGCCTCGACAACTGGGAAATGACAAAAATCGGGCAGACAGCATGGCTATGTGGGTCGCCCCCATTAAAGTGTATTGTCACCATCTAGTGAATATTCGTTTTGTTACTTCTTTTCATTTCTGTATCTCCCGGGAAAAACGGTAGCTGTGCAGCCGTGAGGTGACAATATATTTGATACACTCAAGAGAAATGAGTGGTCGGTCATGTGTGACCGGGTTGCAAGACGTTCTTGTTGAACCCAGTGCATTCCTCTCTAGAGATACACTATCGGCAGGTGGTTCCATATCTTGTCATAGTCGGAATCCAATCTCCAATAAGCACCCACGGTTTTATTTGTAGACAATATACGTGGAGCGTGAGATGCAAACGTTCTGCTAGATTCTATTTACTTGTATTTAGACATTATTATAATATCAGACTAAGATATTGTTTCCAAATGTTTTGGGTTATACTAAGGTAAAAACCGTCCGTGTTTATGTGTGGACTGGTCTTACTATTATCCTTTTCTTTCAAAAGGATTTTTAAAGTTAAACAAGTTGTTTGCCATATGAATTAATCACTGAAAGCATTCCAGATTGATCCGAGTGAATTTTGTTTTGCTTCAAATGTGCTCGGGTCAGACCGAGTATATTATTAGGTTAGGTATCGCTTGGAGCTTCAGAAGAGGAGTTGAAGTCGATACGTATTCCATATATTCACTGGTATTAGTTTATTTCCGATGTGTGTTGTATTGATATGAATGTATACTCTGATGTTGTAATCATATATTTACAGTTCTTTTTGTATAAAGTATTATTGATTATTATACTTTGTCCATTCCGCTGTGAGACTCTGATCTTCTTATTCTTCTATTCTAATATTTCTTTCTTCTCTCACCCTCTAACTTCTTTCTATTAGCTTTCTGGGTTTTCGATGCTTGAATTCAGACACGGGATGTGTTAGTGTCGGATTTCCCGGGTCGCTACACCTAATATCTGCATCTCTCCCAACTGAAAATGATAAAGCGAACCATCATCAAGTAATATTTGGCAACACTCATAAATTAGGAGAAAGGGGAAACACCTGTTAGCTTCAAGTTTAGGGAGTGATCAATTCTATGTTGATTTTAATGTAATGCAACTGGAAGATTGTCTACTACTAATTTAGGATTATGGTAGACAATACTACTACGCTCATATCACAAACCTACATGTGATGCATCACTGTCTAAAAGACCAAAATGCCAAAAGTGCATGTCTACATTTCCTGCTTTTATGTGCGCTGGTGGATATTGTATAACATAAAAAGGCTTTGACACATCTCCTACTTTGCTATGTGCTGATGAGTATTGTAAGACCGATCAAAGAATAGTAAGTTTATATTTATTAATTAAGGTAACAACCAAGAATTTGTCCTAATCTCTAGGCATTATAAACTTCACTTTAACGTATTAATTAGAATGCATGCATGCACATAAATGTATACATGCATACACATGCAAGCTTGCACGCACATATATATACACATATACATACCTACACACATGCATACACATTATTCCATAAATGTTCAATTTGTCGATATACTTCTGATGGTGAATCACGCTATAAGTATCCGTCTTACAATACAGGGCATTTATGAATGTCCTTAGGAAATATAAACTGTTTTTCATGGCTGTGAGATCGCTTCAGAATCAATCACTTACACATGATGACATAGGAGAAGATCTTATAAATATGATATAAAAATGATTTAGCACAGTGTTTTCTCATAAAAACATATTTCTGGCTTGATTTTAGCTAGCTAAATAGCACATGCAGATACAAAACCGAGGAATACTCTCAAATTGCACTTAACAAATGTAATGTTGATGAGGCTACTTCATTGAAAATATTAGTTTTGATAGAATGGAAATGGGCTTATTACTAATCAAAAGTTCATTTCAAGCTTCATAATTATGAGCATGTATTTGGTTATAATCTTATACAAAATAATTTGGTATCGTTTAATGCATGTATTGTTCAATAACTGATAAATTTAAGGCATTCATTAGACTGATGATACATGAATTTGGCTAAGGAATGGTATACATGTTCTTGAAATTATATGGTTTCAACAAGTATACTAAAAATTCATATGTACGGAGTTGGTCATTCTTGTTTAATTATGCATCTTGCACTTTCAAATATGGGTTTTAGCAACTTATCACTTACTTTCAGATTGGTGCCTTGCAAGTATAGTGTGCACCCATGCAAAAAATATCAAAGTTATATGGCCAATTGATATAGGAGAAGCATATACTTTGCCAATATAATTAGCATATTAATTTTGTATTTCTTGATGTTGCATTACATGGATATACGGCCATGATAGAAAATAATCACATCATCCCAAGAATTTCCCATCATATGGTTATTCATCTACATATTTTTTACATGATCTTTTATATAAAAATGTGGGATGCTGATTTGATCTTTTATTTTACTACAAGTTTGTCATGTTTATCATAGCTCCAATACTCAGTTGCACCATGATGTTCTTCAATCCAATAAATATCTTTGCTTGGTCGATTGGCTCCAGGATCATGGCATTATAGTTGCAACATGTGATTCATGAGTATACAGCAGTTAAAAATATATAATAAAATTGGACATACTATTTTTTTTCCTACTTCCTTTTACTTCTATATTTAATTTCAAAGCAAGGTGCAATTTTAATTTTATTCATACTATTCATTTTACAATGTATTCTATTATGTATTTTCGACATATTAGTCAAATTGGTATTTATAATTTGGGGACCTTAACGTAGACACCACAAGAGGAAAAGGATGACTTCAGTTACAGCTATCTTCGGTTAGCAGAAGTTTACTAATTAAGCAACTATTTTTCTGGCTGTTACACTATATTGGCAGTGCATCATTTTCTGAATGAAAGGCTAATCAACCATGTTAGATGTATATATTGTATTGTTGATACGTTTCTCTTCTTACCAAACAAATGAATCATCATTTATATACTAGAGTACAAAATACTTGCATTAATATATATGCTCTATTTTTCATGTACTATTGCTTAATAATACTATCTCATTTTACAGTACCCTGCACTCTCTAAAGTGTTGTGTCTTTGCCTTGAACGCTATAGTATAATAAGAATTATACTGCCAGCTTATTATCCACTTCTATAACCTCTTCAAATGTCCCTGCACTAAATGACATGATATCTCATCTTATCTCTTACTCTCTTTTTTAACTTTACGTCCCCACATTTTATGTTTTCTTTTACTGTTAGAAATTAAACATATCAATGCAAATCTTTCACCTTTTTGTTATTTAGCATTCATATAGCATGCTCTTTCAAATCTTAATGTAAATACAAATGAAACTAAATTACTTTTGTTATACCCGTGTGCAAAGCACGGGATCACACTTTCCTTACTCCCAGATACATCTAGGACCTTCAATTTTAGGACATCTAGGCCTTTGCATTGTGTTGGAGGTCACCGAAATAATAGGACATTTCTATTCTGACTGATGAACACCATGATTTCATAAAAAATTAATAAGCAAGCTTATTAAAAAAGCAAATGAACTCAAATACACTTTAATATCTAGCTCAGATTTTCTTTAATACATAGCATTTTTTATAGATATTGTAAGCATGTATTTGTTATTTTCATCCATCTAAAGCAAATAATGCATCTGAATGTTACTCAAGCTATATGCTTCTAGTTGAACCCATCAGGGCAAAAATTAAATGGCTTGCTATTTGTTGGATAACGACCATATATGGTAATTCAATATGTAAAGAATTTGAAATCTTTTAATGCAAATAATTAATATTTGGTCTGAAATATTGTTAGTGCATATTTACGTAGTAAGAAACCTTCAATGACCGAACGAACAATTATTTTAACATCATGCAGTATACCAAGAACTTATTTAAGTGATTATTCTTAACACACGTGATGACGCATCAAATATATCCAGGAAAATTATTAACCATGTTCTTAACATGTGTCAACATTAGCGATAGTTAAAATAAATATTCAGGACACGTTAATAGATATGAGTTATTATGAAAATTAGTGACAATTTTAGTTTGTAAATTGAAATTTTGTATTTTTGACGGGTTTCTTCATGTTTATTGTTATTTGGGCATCATTGTACCTGAACAATAAGTTGTCATAGGTTAGTTCAATTCATCTACCAGGCGCTTTAACTTGATACTTTTTTCTGTTGTTTTTTTTATACATTTAGCAGACTAAACAATATATATATATATATATATATATATATATATATATATATATGAGCATGTCGTAGGTTCACGTGGAAAAAGGTTATTGTTTATCACTTCCGTGTGTAATTTGATAATGTTCATAGATTAAGCTTCTGATTTTGCATATTTCCACTAGGCATTTTCCATTATCAAATTTGAAATGCTTTTAGCTTACTTAAATATGAGTTTAATCCTTTATACAGTGCATGCACCCAAGAATTTAGACAAGCACCGACATGTATGGTAATTCTTCAAATATGTTTGCTTTTTTGTACCATATAGCTCATCATATGTCATACCCAATTTGATATATTTCCTCCCAATTTGTAAGGCCATGTGGATTCAAATTACATGCTAATTTTAGGAGGTATTGTAAAGTACTGCCTAAATCTCTAGACCATTAGATGTATAGCATGTCCACACAGGCTTTACCGTTATGACCAACGATAGACAAACAGATCAGCATAGATAAATTAGTAACCTAAAGCTATGGTGAACGACAACTTGCATTTCTATTGTATACTAGAAAATGGTGAAAATTTAGCATGAAATATTTATTACAAAAGTAAAGTTAAAAGATAACATATTTGATGTTTAACATGGTAGATTTGATACATTAATTTATTTGGATGGAAAAACACCATCTTATATGGAATCATTTGGTCTGTACATGTGGTTCTATCATTTCAAGTCTAAATTTTAGACTATGAAGCAAATGGAATGCTGTCAGTAACCAGTGATGACGTCGCGGTAGCACCCCTACAGAAGTTGGTGGTTGATGATAGAGAATTCACATCATCTATGAGGTTTGATTTATGTATCATTGAATTGTATGGTACAATGTCAGGTTATCCTCTTAATATAATGCGTATATGCTCTCAACGTTCGAGATTTAAACATTTCTGTTTTGTTTTGTTTTAACTTCACCCATTTATGTTTTAATATTTCCTACCTCTGATCTGGGTTAAAAAAATTGCAGTCAGGGTTAATGTATAATATCACATTAGCAAGCAGCTAAACTATGTGGGATCAAAATGCTAAGCTATAGAAGTAACCTTTTGGTTTGAGTTTAGTGTGGTAGATTTTTTTTCTTCTGATAACGAGACATTAATGATGGTTTCATACACAGTTCTATCCAGTAGGCAATTTCCGCTCTAATTATGCTATGTTATGAAAATGAGAGAACTTTTTAGTTTTTACCTAAACTTTTGTTGATGGATGCTTTTTAACATTCAGTTCACATTCTTGCATCTTTCAAAACCCTTATGATTATATTTCACAAATTTTGTATTAAATTTCCGTTTTTGGCTTAAGGGAAATGATAGATGTAACGACCCAGATTTTTGAACAGTTTATTTTAAATATTTAGTATGGTTTTAAATATTGAATTTATAATATAAATGGTATTTTATTGGGTTATCAATTAAATAATCGAAAATACGATTTATTTTGATAATTATCGAAATACGAGAAGTTTGAAATAATTCAATTCGAAGATAAAACTGAACGATGATAATAGAAATTCATTGTTGAAGAATTTATTTGTTTTGAATTTAAAATGATTTAATATGGCTATTTTAAATATACGTTCAAATTAAATTGTATAATCTATTTCGTTGAATTCAGAATAGTGAATAGCGTTATGATCTTATAACATCAGTCGTTAAGTTAGAATAGCGGTTCGGGACTACAAGATAGGGACTGCTAGATATTTTAATTTATTAATTAAAATAAAAATTCAAATAAAATTTCATATCAACGTTTCATCAGCCACCCTATTTCTACCAAGCCGACCTCTTCTTTTAATTACACAGAATAGCTTCCCTCGAGCTAACAGAAATGTCCCCAACCTTCAATGCAAAGCAAACATGATGTTAATGGCTTAGTACGAATGTTCCCCATCGCGACTATAAAACCGGCATCACACTTGTTACATTCGGCCATTCTTAAAAACCTGAAATCAATTCAAACCCTCGAGCCATTCCTTTCCGTTCTTTTTCCATCCAAATTGATTTCGTATAAAAAAAAAAAAAGAGATCAAAATCGGAATCGCTATTTGAAGCCACAAATTGCCAGAAGCCCTCAACATCACCAGAAGCACTCGCGGGGGGGGGGGGTGCGACTTTTGGTGCGACGACGGGATTGAAAAAGGGGGTTTCTGACATTGTCGATGAATGCGCAGGGAGGATTGGGTCACCGAAACATCAGGAGGCCAACGAGTAGTGGGTATTGGTCTTCGAAGAGGAGGAAGACGCGATTTCAGGGATGTGACAGGAAGTGGAGCTCTACCTTGTTGGAGTTGTGCGATTTCCTGTGGTCTCGTATGACGGTGATAGAGTCCAGATCGAAGTGGAGAGGCCGGTCTGTGTTTAGGAGGATGGAGCAGGTCGATACTGTTTGAATGTTTAAGGATATAACAATTGGGGAAGTTTTGGTTTGTGTTTATTTGGAGGAATATGAAATGCGACAGAGGGGATTTTTCTTTGAGGAGTGCAGAACTGTATTTTGGGAAGGGGACTTAACAAGCGAGAAAAAATGGTTAAGGTAATTTATTTAAATAAATTCTTGCTTAAATTCCTTTAAATAAAATTTATATATACATGTATAAGATCTTGGTAACTAATTTATGTTATATTGAATATATACATAGATTAGTTTAATTACTTGTTAAGCTAAAATTTAATTTAGCAACCGAAGAAAAATATATAGGAAAGTAATTCATTCGTTTGAATAGTTATTTGATAAAATAATGCTTAATCAGAAAATTTAAATAAAATTTTCGTAGGTACGAATTCATTCGAGAAGATTCGTAGTCAATGATCTGAAATTAAACAGGATATTCAGCAATGGAAATTCCGGTGAGTAAATCTCACTCACCTTTTATTTATAATTGTTGTTGCTTGTTTGGATTTTTCTGGTTGTTATATATATATTAGTTATTTAGGCTATATATATATATATTGGGTTGATTGATTGGTTGGATTCCCGCAGTCTCATTAGCGGATGCCCGCGGTACCATAGCGGATGATTACCCTATACGCCCCACGCTATGATTAGTGGATGACCTTCTATACCGCGATATTCTGCCACGAAGCAGAATGAGTATTATTTATGTGCTAACATCTGTGGATGCAGGAAAACAGGTTGGAGGAATCCAACTGGATTCCTCAAAAATATATTATCTGTTTGTTTATTTGTTTGCATATATATTGTTATATATGATGTGTTAGAAAAATAAATAATTCGTTGCTTTGTGTGTTTAAATATCACTGGGCTTAAGTAATGATATTTAAAATATCGTGGAAGGATATTTGAGATTTAAAAAGGAAAAATTCTATTTTTAAATAGAATTTGAATTTTAAATGGAAATAAAAATAAAACAAGTAGTTTCTTCACAAACGAAGGTTAGAAATAATTCTTTTATAACGAAGTTATAAATGAAGTGAAAAGAATTATCATTTGATAATTCAGAAATAGAAATACAAGTGTGAAATTGGAATTTGAAATGAAATTTCAAAATAGGATGTGAAATGAAATTTTTAATTATATAACTCAAATGAAATTTGAGTATAACATTTGAATTTTTAAAGGAGTTTAAATATTTGAATTTTAAAAGGAGATTGAATATTAGAAATTCAAATAGAAGTTCAAAAAGAATTTGAATAGACGAAATTAGAATGAAAAATAGAATTTGAATTCAAGGAATTAAAATAAAATTTGAATTCAAAGGAATTTGAATAAAGAAATTCAAATAGGGATTTGAATATAGAATTTCAAAATAGAATTTGAAATAAACTTTGAAAATAGGATTTCAAAGTAGGATTGAAATAGGATTTCAAAATAGGAAATCCAAATAGTTTTGAAATGGAATTTGAATTCAAAGGAGTTCAAATGGATTTGAAATAAGGAAAATTCAAATGGGATTTAAATAATGGGTTTTAATAAAGAGGATTTAAATATAAGAATTTAAATAGAATTCAAATGGTGTAAAATATAAGAATTCAAACAAAACTCAAATGGAGTTTAAATAGAAAGAATTTGAATAAGAGGAATTCAAAGAGATTTGAAACATGGTATTTGGATTCAAAGGAATTAAAATGTGGTATTTGAAGTTCAAGTAGATTGAAAAAAATGAGTTTAAATATTTGAAGTTCAAATAGATTAAAAATGGAACTTGGATTCAAATAGTTGAAATAGAATTTGAAAATAGAATTTGAATTATAATCGAATTGGAATTTGAATATAGATTTCAAATATAAATGAAATAGAAGATCAGAAATATTTGTTGAGTTGGGAAAAAGGGTTTGATATATATTAAAAATATATATCAGAATCGAGTTAAATTTATTTTAAACGAAGTTTAAAAGGTTATATATATAAATATAATTAAAACGAACTCGCCGCAGCGCTGCAGTTCGTAAATTGACGTTTCGAACTTCTATTGAGCATACAGAACTCAAATTAAGTCGGAATTCTATGAAACAAGAACCGTCAGGACCGACTGAATAATGGCTTTCAAATGAAAGAGAAAAATCTGGATTTCGTCAAATAGATTTTTAGATATGTCAAAATCAAATTTTTAAAAATGCAGCACCAGAAACCATTATAAACCATAATGGATTTTATATATAAATATTGGGATTTTTAAGCAAATAAAAATCCGGATTTCCATTTAAAAATCTAGACTTGAGTTAGAAAATAAATGTGAACTCAAGTGAAGTAAAGAAGATGATTTTTGAAACAATAATCATATTTTTGATTATTGAATAGAATTAACTAAATCAAAGAAGAATTAGTTAATCGAGTTTGAACTAAAGTCGAACCTTAAAAAGTGAATTTGGCGTTCGTGAATATATATTCGAAATCGAATATAGAACTTTAATTGAAATTTGAATTCAATTAGTTGATAAGCAAGTTAAAAATATATTGGAACATGTCATGTCCAAATATAAAAGTGAAATAGACCAAAGAATTAATTAACAAGTTAATTAACGAATTGAGTTAAAGCAATTGGGAATAGTTGAAATCAATTGGACAGGTATAGACATACAGGAGACAGGTATGGAATAAAGTGATGAAGGTATATAATTCGCGTGTTCGATAATAAGGTACATGTTTAATTCATATATGAGGTTTTATGCGCCGTATCGGCAAGCCGCTTGGCTTTCTCTTTTTCTTTTTGAGATGAGAAGTTACCGGGAAGCTATTTGAAATTTCCCGATGCTCCCGATACAGGGGAGGTTATGGCGAAATTTTCCGGAAATTTAAGGAGTTAGAATATTTTTAAGATATTTTGATAGTTAGAAATCATTGTATCGACGTATAGAATTCGATAGGTAAGTGAATATAAAAATCGAATATTGTAAACAAAAAGGGAAATCTATAAATTAGAAATAGAAAGCGAACTTTATACATGTTTTTAAAAAATGAATAATTGGATTATATAGTGTGTTTATTCGAGGTAAGTGGTTTTGCCGTTTTGAAGTTGAGGATGTTTTCAGTTAAGGTCTGAGAGGTAATAATACCCCAACTTGATTGATTTCATTTTTAATGGATAAATAGCGAGATCCAGCCTCGAAGAGAAATGTTTGAAAAAAGTTAGTTGAATAAAATAATTTGGGTTGTTGTAACGATGTTTTACACAACATTCGTTTTAAACCCAAGTGATGGAATTTTGGAGATATAACAAGTGAATATTTCCTGAGTATAATTAAAATAGTCGGGATAGAGATAAGTGATTGGAATTGTTCCCAATTGCAAATAGAGATATTTTCTAATATATAGAAAATAAAAGAAGTGGATATTGGGAAATGTTTTTCCAAATAGCATAACGGGCCAAGATGATTGTTGAAAATATTTGGGTAACAAATATTGATAGAGAAAATGGAGAAGAGATTTAATTAATGAATAATTAATTAAAGAGCCCAGTGATTTGTTTGATATGTTTGGATGAACACTTGTTTTTATTCGATAGTTAAATCACAGACTGTCGAAGTTTTGACCATCGTTGTCAATATGGAGAGACCGGTTGGATTATTATCCGAAGAACCACTCCGTATCGGCATAAGCGTTGCGAACCAAGTATGCTGAATATATTGAAGACGGAGTGAAGTGCAAGGGCTTTTTCTATTAATAGAAATGGTGCCTTCGGTTTCGTTCAATCCCAGAACGAACGTAAATGGACGAATGTCTGACAGAGTATTTCCAATGATCAAATGGGTTGGTCTGTATAAATATATATGGTTGCAACGGATTTATTCCCTTAGCATAACATCCAGAATATTGTGCAAACTCAACTAGTGATTAACGGATCTAACAATGTGGCATTCAAAGTGATTGTGCTATCAATGAATGGTAAGTATGCGTAGCCTCAGGCCTCAACAACCGGGAAAGGACAAAAAATCGGGCAGGCAGCATGGCTATGTGGGTCGCACCCATTAGGGTGTATAATCACCTATCTAGAGAAATTCCTTTTGTTTCTAAATCTATCGATTCTGCCCATTCGGGAAACGGTGGTTTGAGTCCAACCGTTGGTGATATACATTCGATACACTCAAGCGAAATGAGTGGTCGGTCATGTGTGGGCCGGGTTACAAGATGTTCTTGTTGAACCCAGTGTATTCCTCTCTAGAGATACACTAGCGGAAGGTGGTTCCATACCTTGTCATGTTGGAAATCCAATCTCCAATAAGCGCCATGCGGTTTTTGATTTTATACTATATATGTGGAGCGTGAGATGTAAGCGTTCTGCTATTTGGTTATTTACTTGATGTAGACATTATTATAATATCACTGGATTTTCGTATCAAAGTGTTTTGGGTTATAGTAAGGTAAAAAAAAAACCGTCCATGTTTATGTGTGGACTGGTCTTACTATTATCTTTTCTTTCGAAAAGGATTTTTGAAAGTTAAACAAGTAGTTGGAGTTTACTCACACCAGTCCCATGACTGACCCAGAGTTTTATTTTGTTTTGTTTTCCCTAAACTCTTGGGTGCCCAAATTTGTACGGGCAGTCAAGTGGTCGGGATGTTTACAGATACCATTGGAGGAGCTTGGAGCAGGAGGCTTCAGCGTTAGTTATCTAGTGTTACTTCCGCTGTATTGTAAGTGTGTACTCTGATAATGATGTATGTATATACAGTCAAAATTTTTGTATTCAAAAAGTTGTCATCTATATTATATTTTATTCCGCTGCGATGTGAGGTTCTGTGATGCGTTTATGTTCTTCTTCTTCTTCTCTTCTAAGTTTCTATCTTATCTACTCTCACCTTCTAACTTCTTTCTATTAATGGTTCGTATTTCTGTGTTATTTGGGTTGGACGTGTGGTGTATTTAGTCAACTCAGATAGCTCGGATTTGCGGGCCTTTACAGTTGGTATCAGAGCTTAGGTTGAGCGAACACCTAGGCTTGTGTAGCATGTGCTCATTAAAGATAGGGTCAGTAGTACCCTAGAATGAGTTGAGTGTATATATATGAGAGAGCGAATTTGTTAGTTGATATAAAAATTGTTTTATATTGTGTTGGCTGGTCTGTTGAGTGGTTTATGGATTCTGATCGAATAGTGGGACGCCACGAAGTCGATAGGGATTTCTAAACACTTGAACAGAAAATACGACACGATATTGTTTTTAAAGAAGGTAAATGAAATAATTTTACCCAAAATTTCTATTTTGATATAGAAAGAAAAATTTTCTAGAATTATTATTATATGGATGTGTTGGATGTTGATTTTATAATCAAATGAGATTATAAAATTAAAGTGGTTATTTATAACCAAAACAGAATTTGAATAGGAATTAAATATACAAATGAGATGAATTAGAATTTAATTCAAACCAGAATTTGAAATTTAAATCCTGGGAAGTTTGAAATATTTTTCAAAGTATATTAAAATAATATAGCTTTTTTTTGAAAAGGATTTTGAATGTGATAAAGCACTGAACTCACTTCAGTAGCTGGGAAATAATTCTGATGATGGTCGCGACACCATCAGTGTTCATTTTCGAGTTTCTAAGTGATGGATTGCTACCTTAGATAGTTTTTGATGGAAATTTGTTTTGAAAGAAAACAAGTAGATTGAAAATTCAAATGTTTTGAATTGAGATGAAAATAAATATAAGTATACATTTATGTATTTCAAAGGATTTGAAATAAAAACCCTGGGATTTGGATTCTGGAATTAAAATTTAACTGAAGCAAGTTAAATGGTTCGAGGTGAGTAAATTGACTAGGATCAATTTGAAATAAATTGAAATGAATATGAATTAGAATGCATATGAATGGAAACCAAAAGTTTTGGTTGAAATTAAAGTCATAGAAATATGAGGAGTTGAGTTTCAACATAAGTGAGATTTTGAAAAGTGATGGACTTGTACCATTTTTCCTACCTTAGCAATTTCGCGGACGAAATTATTTTAAGGGGGGAAGAATGTAACGACCCAGATTTTTGAACAGTTTATTTTAAATATTTAGTATGGTTTTAAATATTGAATTTATAATATAAATGGTATTTTATTGGGTTATCAATTAAATAATCGAAAATACGATTTATTTTGATAATTATCGAAATACGAGAAGTTTGAAGTAATTCAATTCGAAGATAAAACTGAACGATGATAATAGAAATTCATTGTTGAAGAATTTATTTGTTTTGAATTTAAAATGATTTAATATGGCTATTTTAAATATACGTTCAAATTAAATTGTATAATCTATTTCGTTGAATTCAGAATAGTGAATAGCGTTATGATCTTATAACATCAGTCGTTAAGTTAGAATAGCGGTTCGGGACTGCAAGATAGGGACTGCTAGATATTTTAATTTATTAATTAAAATAAAAATTCAAATAAAATTTCATATCAACGTTTCATCAGCCACCCTATTTCTACCAAGCCGACCTCTTCTTTTAATTACACAGAATAGCTTCCCTCGAGCTAACAGAAATGTCCCCAACCTTCAATGCAAAGCAAACATGATGTTAATGGCTTAGTACGAATGTTCCCCATCGCGACTATAAAACTGGCATCACACTTGTTACATTCGGCCATTCTTAAAAACCTGAAATCAATTCAAACCCTCGAGCCATTCCTTTCCGTTCTTTTTCCATCCAAATTGATTTCGTATAAAAAAAAAAAAGAGAGAGATCAAAATCGGAATCGCTATTTGAAGCCACAAATTGCCAGAAGCCCTCAACATCACCAGAAGCACTCGCGGGGGGGGGGGGGGGGGGAGGGTGCGACTTTTGGTGCGACGACGGGATTGAAAAAGGGGGTTTCTGACATTGTCGATGAATGCGCAGGGAGGATTGGGTCACCGAAACATCAGGAGGCCAACGAGTAGTGGGTATTGGTCTTCGAAGAGGAGGAAGACGCGATTTCAGGGATGTGACAGGAAGTGGAGCTCTACCTTGTTGGAGTTGTGCGATTTCCTGTGGTCTCGTATGACGGTGATAGAGTCCAGATCGAAGTGGAGAGGCCGGTCTGTGTTTAGGAGGATGGAGCAGGTCGATACTGTCTGAATGTTTAAGGATATAACAATTGGGGAAGTTTTGGTTTGTGTTTATTTGGAGGAATATGAAATGCGACAGAGGGGATTTTTCTTTGAGGAGTGCAGAACTGTATTTTGGGAAGGGGACTTAACAAGCGAGAAAAAATGGTTAAGGTAATTTATTTAAATAAATTCTTGCTTAAATTCCTTTAAATAAAATTTATATATACATGTATAAGATCTTGGTAACTAATTTATGTTATATTGAATATATACATAGATTAGTTTAATTACTTGTTAAGCTAAAATTTAATTTAGCAACCGAAGAAAAATATATAGGAAAGTAATTCATTCGTTTGAATAGTTATTTGATAAAATAATGCTTAATCAGAAAATTTAAATAAAATTTTCGTAGGTACGAATTCATTCGAGAAGATTCGTAGTCAATGATCTGAAATTAAACAGGATATTCAGCAATGGAAATTCCGGTGAGTAAATCTCACTCACCTTTTATTTATAATTATTTTTACTTCGTAAAAATAATTGTTGTTGCTTGTTTGGATTTTTCTGGTTGTTATATATATATTAGTTATTTAGGCTATATATATATATATTGGGTTGATTGATTGGTTGGATTCCCGCAGTCTCATTAGCGGATGCCCGCGGTACCATAGCGGATGATTACCCTATACGCCCCACGCTATGATTAGTGGATGACCTTCTATACCGCGATATTCTGCCACGAAGCAGAATGAGTATTATTTATGTGCTAACATCTGTGGATGCAGGAAAACAGGTTGGAGGAATCCAACTGGATTCCTCAAAAATATATTATCTGTTTGTTTATTTGTTTGCATATATATTGTTATATATGATGTGTTAGAAAAATAAATAATTCGTTGCTTTGTGTGTTTAAATATCACTGGGCTTAAGTAATGATATTTAAAATATCGTGGAAGGATATTTGAGATTTAAAAAGGAAAAATTCTATTTTTAAATAGAATTTGAATTTTAAATGGAAATAAAAATAAAACAAGTAGTTTCTTCACAAACGAAGGTTAGAAATAATTCTTTTATAACGAAGTTATAAATGAAGTGAAAAGAATTATCATTTGATGATTCAGAAATAGAAATACAAGTGTGAAATTGGAATTTGAAATGAAATTTCAAAATAGGATGTGAAATGAAATTTTTAATTATATAACTCAAATGAAATTTGAGTATAACATTTGAATTTTTAAAGGAGTTTAAATATTTGAATTTTAAAAGGAGATTGAATATTAGAAATTCAAATAGAAGTTCAAAAAGAATTTGAATAGACGAAATTAGAATGAAAAATAGAATTTGAATTCAAGGAATTAAAATAAAATTTGAATTCAAAGGAATTTGAATAAAGAAATTCAAATAGGGATTTGAATATAGAATTTCAAAATAGAATTTGAAATAAACTTTGAAAATAGGATTTCAAAGTAGGATTGAAATAGGATTTCAAAATAGGAAATCCAAATAGTTTTGAAATGGAATTTGAATTCAAAGGAGTTCAAATGGATTTGAAATAAGGAAAATTCAAATGGGATTTAAATAATGGGTTTTAATAAAGAGGATTTAAATATAAGAATTTAAATAGAATTCAAATGGTGTAAAATATAAGAATTCAAACAAAACTCAAATGGAGTTTAAATAGAAAGAATTTGAATAAGAGGAATTCAAAGAGATTTGAAACATGGTATTTGGATTCAAAGGAATTAAAATGTGGTATTTGAAGTTCAAGTAGATTGAAAAAAATGAGTTTAAATATTTGAAGTTCAAATAGATTAAAAATGGAACTTGGATTCAAATAGTTGAAATAGAATTTGAAAATAGAATTTGAATTATAATCGAATTGGAATTTGAATATAGATTTCAAATATAAATGAAATAGAAGATCAGAAATATTTGTTGAGTTGGGAAAAAGGGTTTGATATATATTAAAAAAAAATATCAGAATCGAGTTAAATTTATTTTAAACGAAGTTTAAAAGGTTATATATATAAATATAATTAAAACGAACTCGCCGCAGCGCTGCAGTTCGTAAATTGACGTTTCGAACTTCAATTGAGCATACAGAACTCAAATTAAGTCGGAATTCTATGAAACAAGAACCGTCAGGACCGACTGAATAATGGCTTTCAAATGAAAGAGAAAAATCTGGATTTCGTCAAATAGGTTTTTAGATATGTCAAAATCAAATTTTTAAAAATGCAGCACCAGAAACCATTATAAACCATAATGGATTTTATATATAAATATTGGGATTTTTAAGCAAATAAAAATCCGGATTTCCATTTAAAAATCTAGACTTGAGTTAGAAAATAAATGTGAACTCAAGTGAAGTAAAGAAGATGATTTTTGAAACAATAATCATATTTTTGATTATTGAATAGAATTAACTAAATCAAAGAAGAATTAGTTAATCGAGTTTGAACTAAAGTCGAACCTTGAAAAGTGAATTTGGCGTTCGTGAATATATATTCGAAATCGAATATAGAACTTTAATTGAAATTTGAATTCAATTAGTTGATAAGCAAGTTAAAAATATATTGGAACATGTCATGTCCAAATATAAAAGTGAAATAGACCAAAGAATTAATTAACAAGTTAATTAACGAATTGAGTTAAAGCAATTGGGAATAGTTGAAATCAATTGGACAGGTATAGACATACAGGAGACAGGTATGGAATAAAGTGATGAAGGTATATAATTCGCGTGTTCGATAATAAGGTACATGTTTAATTCATATATGAGGTTTTATGCGCCGTATCGGCAAGCCGCTTGGCTTTCTCTTTTTCTTTTTGAGATGAGAAGTTACAGGGAAGCTATTTGAAATTTCCCGATGCTCCCGATACAGGGGAGGTTATGGCGAAATTTTCCGGAAATTTAAGGAGTTAGAATATTTTTAAGATATTTTGATAGTTAGAAATCATTGTATCGACGTATAGAATTCGATAGGTAAGTGAATATAAAAATCGAATATTGTAAACAAAAAGGGAAATCTATAAATTAGAAATAGAAAGCGAACTTTATACATGTTTTTAAAAAATGAATAATTGGATTATATAGTGTGTTTATTCGAGGTAAGTGGTTTTGCCGTTTTGAAGTTGAGGATGTTTTCAGTTAAGGTCTGAGAGGTAATAATACCCCAACTTGATTGATTTCATTTTTAATGGATAAATAGCGAGATCCAGCCTCGAAGAGAAATGTTTGAAAAAAGTTAGTTGAATAAAATAATTTGGGTTGTTGTAACGATGTTTTACACAACATTCGTTTTAAACCCAAGTGATGGAATTTTGGAGATATAACAAGTGAATATTTCCTGAGTATAATTAAAATAGTCGGGATAGAGATAAGTGATTGGAATTGTTCCCAATTGCAAATAGAGATATTTTCTAATATATAGAAAATAAAAGAAGTGGATATTGGGAAATGTTTTTCCAAATAGCATAACGGGCCAAGATGATTGTTGAAAATATTTGGGTAACAAATATTGATAGAGAAAATGGAGAAGAGATTTAATTAATGAATAATTAATTAAAGAGCCCAGTGATTTGTTTGATATGTTTGGATGAACACTTGTTTTTATTCGATAGTTAAATCACAGACTATCGAAGTTTTGACCATCGTTGTCAATATGGAGAGACCGGTTGGATTATTATCCGAAGAACCACTCCGTATCGGCATAAGCGTTGCGAACCAAGTATGCTGAATATATTGAAGACGGAGTGAAGTGCAAGGGCTTTTTCTATTAATAGAAATGGTGCCTTCGGTTTCGTTCAATCGCAGAACGAACGTAAATGGACGAATGTCTGACAGAGTATTTCCAATGATCAAATGGGTTGGTCTGTATAAATATATATGGTTGCAACGGATTTATTCCCTTAGCATAACATCCAGAATATTGTGCAAACTCAACTAGTGATTAACGGATCTGACAATGTGGCATTCAAAGTGATTGTGCTATCAATGAATGGTAAGTATGCGTAGCCTCAGGCCTCAACAACCGGGAAAAGACAAAAAATCGGGCAGGCAGCATGGCTATGTGGGTCACACCCATTAGGGTGTATAATCACCTATCTAGAGAAATTCCTTTTGTTTCTAAATCTATCGATTCTGCCCATTCGGGAAACGGTGGTTTGAGTCCAACCGTTGGTGATATACATTCGATACACTCAAGCGAAATGAGTGGTCGGTCATGTGTGGGCCGGGTTACAAGATGTTCTTGTTGAACCCAGTGTATTCCTCTCTAGAGATACACTAGCGGAAGGTGGTTCCATACCTTGTCATGTTGGAAATCCAATCTCCAATAAGCGCCATGCGGTTTTTGATTTTATACTATATATGTGGAGCGTGAGATGCAAGCGTTCTGCTATTTGGTTATTTACTTGATGTAGACATTATTATAATATCACTGGATTTTCGTATCAAAGTGTTTTGGGTTATAGTAAGGTAAAAAAAAACCGTCCATGTTTATGTGTGGACTGGTCTTACTATTATCTTTTCTTTCGAAAAGGATTTTTGAAAGTTAAACAAGTAGTTGGAGTTTACTCACACCAGTCCCATGACTGACCCAGAGTTTTATTTTGTTTTGTTTTCCCTAAACTCTTGGGTGCCCAAATTTGTACGGGCAGTCAAGTGGTCGGGATGTTTACAGATACCATTGGAGGAGCTTGGAGCAGGAGGCTTCAGCGTTAGTTATCTAGTGTTACTTCCGCTGTATTGTAAGTGTGTACTCTGATAATGATGTATGTATATACAGTCAAAATTTTTGTATTCAAAAAGTTGTCATCTATATTATATTTTATTCCGCTGCGATGTGAGGTTCTGTGATGCGTTTATGTTCTTCTTCTTCTTCTCTTCTAAGTTTCTATCTTATCTACTCTCACCTTCTAACTTCTTTCTATTAATGGTTCGTATTTCTGTGTTATTTGGGTTGGACGTGTGGTGTATTTAGTCAACTCAGATAGCTCGGATTTGCGGGCCTTTACAATAGAGTACTAATATTGTACATGTTTTCTTTGAAATGCTTAATTTTATTTCAACTTTTGCATCTTACCAAAAACTAAGAATATGATTTGTTAGCTTGCAGTTTGAGTTTGGTTGGCAGTTGAATTTACCAACCGTAATAGTATTATACATTCTTTACTTTCATGCTTTTCTTAATTAGGCTTTAACATTTTTTTCTAAACAGGGTAGATGCTTTATTCTACAAAAATGGAGATTTTTATTCCACTATATTTACATTGGAAAATGCTTGAATTATATTGTTAAAACGAATGATATGCGTGGGCTATTTAGTAACTAATCACTAATTTGGTAACAACTTAGCCTTATTTGTTTGGCTATAGTATTTCTTTGTTAATAAACAAACTTCTACTTCGGTCTGAATAATGTATAAATATTTAAGGTGCATGTTTCATATCGTCGATAAATTGATAACATTATATGTCATCTTAGTTTTCCCTTTAAGTTAATTGATAATGACCAATCTTCAGCATTAACATTTATTTACATAATTATGCAATCCTGTTCATGATAGGTTGTTATGCTTCATCAACAAATTAAATTATTGTTCTTTTTATTCATAGTTATAGTCAAGATATAGCGATATTATGAATTTATGACAAATGAATATTTTTCTTATTTTATAGAAAAGAGAAAGTGGGAGAATGCATCTCATTTAACTTAGTTATATCGGATCACAGATGTATCGGTTATGTCAATTGTTTAACGGGTATCATTTGCGTTCCTGACACAACAGTTGGGTAGCATGCAACAGTTACCTCTGATGTAATCAAGGTAAGTCGGAATTAAACTGAGCTAAAGAGCTCTAGCTTGAAGCCTCAAATTAACACTCAATGAAAGTGGCATATCAACAGCAAGGGCTATCTTCATACATTTGTATTCCCCATCACGTGACCCAGCATGAGAGCTCCTAACCAGGTCATTTGTTTGTTTGTGCTATTGGGCCCGTATGTTTGTTACAGCCAATTTTCGCTTTCTTCTGTTTATCTACTCCTAATTTGTGTATATATATATAGAGAGAGAGCGCATCGGTACATTCTATTGTATCGAAAATCTGAGAAATCATTTTGCAATAAACATTTTCTTCTAACGACTTTTTTATGGTATCAGAGCTGAAGCCTAACGGCACCAAGTAAATCAAAGGAAGTTGCATTTCTTACCTGATTGTCTTCAGCACGGTGAAATTGGCGGGGAGACAATTGTTATCTCCTCAGCTAAGTATCATCGTTGCAGATTTACCATCCTCGTTGTTAGACCAAATAATGGCAATAACACCCAATTGACTAGATTTTTTAGAGAATAATTAAGAATCATAAGCTAAAAATAGAGGAAAACAATCAGACACACGAGATTTCTAGTGGTTCGACGTTAACGAGCCTACGTTCACTTTATAGTTCTTTGATTCGATATAGAATTACAAGTACAATGATTTTAGCCACTCAATCTATCGAATACAATCATATTTATCACCCCTATTTCGAAATGGAAGATAATTGGCAGCCATGGCTAAGGAATGTGGAGCTTCATATGGCCAAAAAGTCCCCTCAAAATGCTGCGTTTCCATGCATTTATAGTTGTAGAGGGGCTCCGGGTCGGATGTGACGTGGCAAGCATCCAATGGTCTCAGATGATGTAGTGGAATACGTGGAGATGTGTCTTCAGATCGTGGGCTTACAAGTGGAGTTCAATCCGAGTTTATAGGCTTATAATAGGTACACGTTGAAAAAGAGTAGCGACTTCAGGTGGATCGGGTTCCATTAGACCAAAACCGGTGTGGTGTGGCCTGAATCATAAGTCCAGGCGGGTCGGATATGGGTACATATGACCCGATCCGTTGTTCATTCGGTGCATGCAATTGCTTCAGGTGGGTCGGGTTCCTGCCCATCCGACCCACTTCACTCAATCTGACCCGTAGAGGGGCATGAGGCAACTTGCCTTCATTTGATCCAATCCAAGAGCCGAGATCCGACATGAAGGGTTAGACCCGATCCGGGGTTTTATCAACACAAGGATCCAAGTTTTCAACATCTCATCACTCCATCCAAGTGATAGCCGATCGATGCAAGTTCATACCCAAGTCCTGAGTTATTTCAATGATGGAAATCGCCTTGAGACGGTCTCACCAAAAGGTAGGTTGTCATTTTGGTCTCTTGGGCTTTGGGTGGCATGGTCACAAAGCAGGCTAACACTCATCTATCAAGAAGATGTGTTCTTATTAGATTGACGATAAATCGTAGGCAAGAAGTGTTTCCAACTATTTATTCTACCTCTTTTTTTTTTTTTTTTTTTTTTTTTTTTTTGATAGTGACTACTGTATGCATTTCTACTAAGCAGGCAAAAAGAAAGTAAGTTACACTCAGAATAGTAGATGAGATGCAACCTAACCAGTCTTTGGATGCTTGCACCAAAAAAGTGGTGCTATAGCATGACAATAAAAGTTGATAACAAGTGGGGAAAAGTTGATTTAGAAGTGAAGAGTTAAGCAAGTGATCTGGTGCAGTGTGCTGAGAACCGATGTTGGCCATCGGTGACAGAAATAATGCAGTGTGATGTTCCCAGAGGTGGAGTGTAAGCTATTGCCATAAGATGTTGTAGAGTGCAGTGTGATTTTTCTTGAGGAGAAAGGATGAACAACTTTGAACTGCTACTGAAGAGGATGCCTTTAGGAAAACTGTCGGTTTTGTATTTATTTGTACATACGCTTACATGCATATAAATGGTGGTATGAAACAATTATAGATAGATGTGGTTACTGACTCGTTTATTTTGCGACAATTTATCAGTTAAGTTAATGAATAAGAATGGTTGCACCAAACTTATGTAACTTTTAATTGGAGCTGACAATCTACTGATACTAAAAGTGACCTACTCTTTGAATCTACTATATCTATAGTGAATTTATGTGTCCGCACACACATGCCCAAATAGGTGAATATTTGTAGTTTTATTCAGAGCTTTGAATACAATAATTGCCAGATGTAGATTATAGTTATCTGTATGGTAGCCACGATCAAGTGCATGCTCACCAACTCATCTTTGGAGCATGCTTTATTTTTTAACTTTCTGTCTTTTATATATTCGCCAGTTTGCTTCATAACTGAGGCATTTAGGGATTCACAGTTTATTGTTGTTGAGGAGGCAGTAATTTTAGATGCATGACTTCTCATACTTTCCTTATACCAAAAATTGTTGCACTTAATAACTCTACATTGTGGGATTCTCATAAGAAAACAAACACTCACACATTTGAAGAAGAAAAAAGTAGTCGTAGCCCTTATGCGAAGCACGGGTTCGCACTTGTTTTGAATTTAATATCACATCACTGGATAAAGGAATGATGCGTCTTATCTCTAACATCTACCATTCAGGATTCAAGTTAGATTAACACACTCATTTATCCGTGATTGAAATAAAGTGTTATACCAAGATTCATGTTATATCAAGCCACTTTTCTACAGATGAATGGCATATGCCATTGAAGTAACACTACAATAAAAAACACTTTTCGCAACAGGCAATATCTGTTGCAGTATGCCAATTGCAACGGGCCTGCGCCTGTTGGTATAGCCGAAGTTGCAAAAAGTCGGCTCTTTTTCGCAACATTTTCTGCATGTTGCAATAAGATGTTGCGGTATGATTTTTTGCAACTAGCCTTTGTTGTTGCAACAGACCATTTTACAACATTAAATGACAGCTGTAAACCTATAATAGGCATTCGACAAACAAGATACTACAACTGTTATTTCCTGTTGCAAATGACTCTACTGCAACTAACAATTGCAGATGCTACATACAATTCACCAATACCTACATTCACTAAATTTACTGTAATAACAATAAGATATATTACAAACAAATAAACATACATTCCAAAAGACATTGACAAAACAATAGATTCACACATAATATAAACGCGATCCATACATAACATTAGTTGAAGTTACATTCAAAGTTTAGCAAAGTAACAAACATGATACATACATAACATAAACGCATACCATACCAACAATTCAAAAATGTAGTCCAACATAACACCTAAAAGCTAAAAAGATCATACTACTCTAGTGAAACGAAGTCTTTGTGCCAAGCCACGGTTGTTCCAACGGCCACTTGAATGGTATACATCTCCGAATTTGGCCTTAGTAGAAAAGCTTTAGGATCCACAGCTACGTCAACCCATACCTATGAAAACAGTACACATTAAACTTCTAATTTTAACGCAAACAGTGAAAGCATGAACCAATATACTATGAAAAAAATGGATTAGACATACAAATAGCTGAATTTGAATTCGTTATAGATGATTAAAAGGTATAAAGTGGATCCACAGCAATGGTCCCCTGATTAAAAAACTTATCTAAAAGATATATTGTGCAAATTGTATTTGAATTCGTCATTGATGATTAAAAGGTAAGAATAGCGGTGAGTCATACCTGCAGATTTATCTATAGAATAACCATTCGTAACTCTCTAAAATCTGCGTTTTCCAGTAGCTTAAGCAAAAACGGAGCAAGACGCAATTCTAATATTGATGAAAAAGATGTAGGGTTAATTATGTAAATAACTAATAAAGAGCACTGCCACATATTTGATTTGCGTAGGTCCTTATCGTTAAAGGGCTCAGACGCAACAAGTTTATTTTGCTTCCATAATCAACATAATGAAACTTACCGCTAATGCGTCGTAGTGAAGGTCATCAAATATAAGCAGTACCCTTTCCTGGTACCTTTCTTCCTGCACCATAAACAAATTGTTCGCCATTGGAAATTTCTAATATTATACTCCATAATATAGTGGACACTTATTATCTAACCTATCCGTACAAGTGGTTCCCTGTAATGCTCACCAACTTTACAGAATAATACAAACTCTCTCAATTAACACAGTTGACCATTTGATAACAAGTGGTTCCCCATAATACTTATGATGCACATTTTTTTTTCTCGTGGCACTTTGGCTTAATTTTTTTTGCTTCATGGGTAGAAATACTTAAGAAAGTTCGTAGGATTTTCTTATAGTAGAGCCTGAAGGATGACAAAAATGTTACCCCCTGCAACAAATCATCCAGCCACCTAATTAACACATTTCAAGTTTTGGAAAGCCAAAAGAAATTATTTCATCAGTTTAAACAATGAAATCTAGATCGTCTGATGTTCAACTCAAAAATAGTGGTGTAGGCAAACAGTAAATGGAATGACTATACTAAACGACTGTAAATAATTACCAAGTAGTTAATGAATGATAACTACATAACAAACAAAAATGACTCACAAACAAATGAGTTTCATACAAATCAGCATTCAGCAATTGATTTGTCTGGAACCCAGTATCTGTTCAGGGCATAGGGAAGCCCGCATGGGAACTTTGCTCTTGCAATCTCCTCAAAGCTTGAACCATCAAGCATAAGTGCATATCATTCTCCATTTTTATCATTGATCATAGATATCACAACTCCTGCAAAAAGAAAATGTTGATGTTGTACTCTGATTTATATGCTACTTGTTGGAATATAAAATAGTGGAGAAACTTTTTATGGTCTAGCAAAAAAAATAGTTCTGAAGGAACTGCACCATCCTCATGCCATTTTTTTTTTCTTTTTTCTTCACCGAGTCAATCTGTAGAGAAACCAAATATAAGGTACATATACCTGGCATCTAGAAGGACATCTTGTGCAGCAGTTGTCATATTGTTTGGCCATTTATGCATGATGAGCTATCCAACAATCATCATATTATTGCACACTAACTCCATTAACGGACTTTCTGTTGTTGACATGATAAAAAAACATGAGTTGATTCTATATAATTGACTAGCCACTTCTGTGCAGGTATTCTATTAAATATAATTGACCTGCCGCTTCCGGGTAGAAATACATGAGGTAGGACCTAACGGTGGATATTATCAAGGCTTAAATAATCCCAGCTAAATGAATTCACAGTTGAATAACAAGACATGTGAAAGGTATATACCTTAAAACATATGATAATTAAAACTCCAGATACTGACAATTTTTGCAAAACAAGTTAATTTGATGCTGGAATATGTAAATATGAGCACAACAGTTATTGATTACCTTTCGAACCGCATAGAAGAAGGACAGGTGAGCGGTGGGAGCTCTTCTTTATCCAAACAAGTTATTTTGATGCTGCTGCAGTTTCTGTATTCGTTATGCCTCGCCTGCGATTCTATACGTCCACCAGCTTCTCTTTATATTTTTTGTTTATTTCCATCAATCTCTCTGCAAGCCAATTAATAAAAACAAGTTGAGTAATAATTCGAAAGAAAGCAAAGAACAGTTCGCAAACCAAAGACTGCTTAAGATGATAGATTTCTTCTATCTGGTGATGCTTCTCTTTTCTTTTTTCTTTTTTCTTTTTATATTGAAACTGTAAAAAGGAATAACTGTGCAAGAACATTTTTGGGAACTGACCTCTCTATGCCTTGCATTTCCTTTGTCCTCTGCCTTCATAACCAACCCCCATGTCAACTTCATGAGATGGAGCTCTTGGGTCTTTAACTGCTTGCTTCTCTATGCCTAGTTTTCCATCTGGTCTTTGACCTGGATATGATGGTCTTGATGCATCAATTATTTGACCTTTAATACTAATGTGAGATTCGTTTAAAAGGCAAAATTGAAATGAGTAAGATTGATCAAAATCGATTTTCCAGTTCTCGTTTTCCTGATGTGATGTTTTACTTTTGCTACAATGTTCCAAGAATGATGGTAATGGTAAAGTAACCCGCTTCAGTGTATAATGAAATTTCGTTCAGAAAAAAAAAACTTGGAGGACAATGCAAAATGAAACAAACAGTTGAGGTTAGATTGGATTTTTCTTTATCACAGTGGTCTTTATAATACTGATAAATATTACGTTTCAGTCTGAGCTTCAGGACATTAACTGCTCATTTAGAGCTGTGGTGACTATTTACGGCAGAATAAGATGCACTAACATTTTCCTAGTTCAAAGATGCTCAAACTCGATACAGTGGCATAACTAGGACGCGCTATCACTATCCTAGTCCAAAGATTCTTAAACTCAGTATAGACAAATGCTGGTGATTAACTTCATCAAGGACTTAAGTCATTAAAAAAAGAGGAAAGAGAAACATAAATATCCAATATCCTGAAGAACTCAATGCCACAAAAACGTTCGAAACCACCCAATGTGAACCTACATAGCATGAAGAATATATTCAATGACATAACTAGGACATATTACCTTATGGAACATTTAAAGATTCTCAAACTCCTCACAGAGACATGAGTACATTTGGTAAAGAATGCGAGATAGTATTCTAAACGAAGTTTCTCAATGCCTAGCCAAATGGTCAAAAGCATCCCAAACAAACTTACCTACTCCTGGAGAAGTTAACAGCTTAAGTTTCACCCAATAAGATTTTCATTTAAAAAAAAAGCATTAACTACGTAAACAACTAGATAGTAGCATACCCTTTACGGATCTACTTGGGTACCGTTCTAGACAAGAGAGAGAATGTATAAATCATTAATGATGATGTTGGCTCTGTTAAGATGAGACCGGTATGATATATGACCATCTATTACAGATCACACAGAACATTTTTTGGGCCTCTATGCTAATGCAAGGCAAAAGGGCAAGATAAGCATTAAAATATACGCTATTTGGCCTCAGCTAAGGTCAATCATATCAAGAATTATAACATTCAAATAACAAGACATGTGAAAGGTATATACCTTAAAATATATGATAATTAAAACACCAGATACTGACAATTTTAGCAAAACAAGTTAATTTGAAGATGGAATATATAAATATGAGCACAACAGTTACTGATTACCTTCCGAACCGCGTAGACGAAGAATAGGTGAGCGGTGGAAGCTCTGGGCGGAGGATGACCGGGAATAGACGGAGGACAGGTGGGCCTCAACTGTGAAGCAGGGCTGTTAATTTGGATAAAGGAAAGGGAAGGAGGGTCGGGAGGGATGAAGGGCGAAGGGTTATGTGGTCTGCCGCCGCCATAGATTGTTCACCATGGTGTTGGGGAGAGAGGCATAGAACTAGGGTTTGTAAGCTGCTGGGGATTGCGGTTAGGGTTAGGGCGAACCAATGAGTGGTGAGGGTAGGGAAGCGCTATCGAATTCTTGAAATTTTAGGTTTTAAGTTCAATTTTCTAGATCTAAAGGGAGACAACGTAGAGGTAGGTTTACTCGCTTTTGGGGAAATTGTTAAGCGGGAACCGAAAACTGATGGCGGCAAAAGCAAACTAATTTAGTTGGATTTTTGTAACATTTTAATTAATTACTTTCAAACAGCCTTACATAATATCATTTGTCAATTAAATATTAATTATCATTTATCAAGTTCAACAAATCATATCTCATTTCATTGAGCATCATTCATCAATTGAATGCTAAGTACCACTTGTAATAATTAAAATTTATTACTAATTAATAATTATGAAATATTAATATTATTGTTAATTATATAATAATTAATAAAGGTAAATTATTTAATAGTAATTATTTAAAATTAGTTGCTAAAAGTTGATCATTTTTTCAACCCTTCGGCACCACAACCGACTATCATCCTTCGCCTTTGAACCCAAACCGCCAAGTCGTCAATGCCACCCCTCGCTTTGATTCCTAAATTCCCATCAGACTCGCAAAACTAGTCGTCAATACCTTGAACCATCATCCTTCACCTTACCACACATCGCCACCACAGATCCGAACTTAAAGTCAGATACACTCAACAATCACTAGCGAATAACTTAATTCATACAAGAAATTATTATTAAATTATTAATTACTCCTTAATAGTAACATTAATCAATTATCGTTTATTTACTATTATGAATTTATTAATTAGTTATTACTTATTTAATATTTAAACATATTCATATTTCAAATTAATTATTATCCATTAGTTTTTTATTATTAATTTATTATTATTTAATAATTAATTGTTTATTTTATTATTTTTAGATGTTAATTATTATTATTTGTTAATTATTAATTATTATTATCTAATTATTATTATTTAATTATCATTTACAAATATCACTTTATAATACTTAAATATTATTATTAATTAATTATTATTATATATTAATCTTAATTATTATATAATTACTAGTGGTTAATCATTTTATAGTAATTATTTAAAATTAATTATTAAAAGTTAATCATCAAAAGTTAATACTTATTTTTAATAGTATGTTTTTCGCAACTGGCTTTACCAGTTGTAAAAAAATAAAGTTATTGCAAGCGGCGAAAACAGTTGCTAAAGATATTTATTCGCAACTGGCTTGGAAACCCAGTTGCAAATAATACGTTTGTTGCAACTGTTATGGAAGCACAGTTGCTAAAAGTATGTTTTTGCAACAGGAACGAGAGCGCAGTTGCTAAAAATGTGATTTTCGCAACAGGAAGAAAAGGCCTGTTGCAAAATCTCATCTATTGCAACTGCTATAACAAGTATGTTGCTAAATGTCATTTACTGCAACTGTTATGTATCGCCTGTTGCAAATAGCTAGTTGCAATAGGGTATTTTTCTTGTAGTGTAACGCAATGTAAGATATGGGAAAAAATATCGATATATGCAGAGAAATTATACGACAGAAGTGCACAGATTGTTGCGTAGAATGAAAAATTAAGGGGAAGTATCTGGAAATTAAAAAGATAGTCATATCGTAGTAGGAAATCTAAAAGTGAACATTGTATGAGGTAAAATATGGCAGTTAATTGAATTTTTACAACAGCACTAAAGTTCGAACAAGAATTTGGAACAATTACAGTTGTATGCAAAGATCGGCATGACATATGAAAATCATACATTGTAATAGAACTTGTATAGAAGAGAAGGCATAGTTTTAGTAATAAAAAACAACAATGTGTTGCATACATTTTCAACGGTATTCAATCACATTACAAAATGGTTTTATATCCCCAAAATACTTGTTACGCATGAAAAAACAAACAGCCATTCCACGATAATAATTTTGGCTAGGTATAACGCTTGTTTTAGCAAACTTATTCAATCTCCGATGTTTAATGCATATAGAATTTGAAGCTTACGATACATGAGGAATCATCATTCAATACTTCACAATTCGCTGCTAACATGGGGCATTGAAAACATTCTATATACAGATTTATACCTTTATATAACAAAAAAAATAATGGGGTTAAAAGGAGACAACTACACCTTTAAAATCAGCCTTGATAAGTTAAAACAATGCCAATCCCTGATAAAAACTGAAACAGATGTTGAGATAATTAAAATTATCATTCATATTTCAACGGAAAAAAATATAAACCATATAGTTAACCGAAGAATGATTGAGTACATGCTTCATTGAAAAAAAGAGAATGCACGTTTCATTGAAATGATACATAAATTGATTAAAAGTGTCTTGTGTGATATTGTACTAATATATCTCTTCCCTGGAGAGATGACAATCCTTGGTATGAATCCACATAATATTAACTTCAACTGTGCTTTTAGGGATAAAGATATGTATTTTGAATTTCATACTTCAATTTATAATGTTGTATATATATCAAACAAAATTGAGATAATTAATTAAACCATCCTCAATGGTTTGGTATGCCAAGTTTTCCAAATTTAGGGTGCTTACAATATTTTTTGGTTTGGGCTACATAATACTACTGTAGGAAATAAAATGAGGATTCGATGATTGCTCTAAAAATAGTGTATATCTAGACCTGTGTGCAAAGCACATGTTCGCTCTAGTTATAATTTGAAACCCGAGTTGTATTGATCATTAAAGGTATCGTTTCACAGCTGGTGAAACGAATATAAAGCAAGGATGCAAGACTACTATATCTAAGTCCAAACAGTAATAGTAAAAACGGTAAAAAATAAATAAAGATACATTATTACCAAAAGGGTCTACTGTGAAGTTGAAATTTGAGATAAAGGTTTTTTTTTTTTTTTACAAAGAAGAGGATGCATTTTCTTAAAAAGGTCCAGGAAGAAAAGTAATGAAATATGGAAATAACTGTTACTCAAAATATTAAAATTTATTTTTGTGAATTCAATGAGGTGCATTAATACTTATTAGTGTCCCTTTTTATACGTAAAAAAGATTATCTACTCATTATCCACACACACAACAACTGATTGTATTTCTATGAAAATACCATATTACATTAGCACTATATTATTATTACGTCAAAATATATCTACTAGTTACATATAACAATTTTATGAAAAATAATGATTATTTCCATAAGTTACACTTGTATGCTCATTTTTCACCATAAATGAATTATTATTTACTATATATTATTATTAATATTATTTAATTGTAAATCACCCCTTTTTTAAATGAGGACATTCGACAAAGGTACTAATTTTCAATAGAGACTAGTTGTGCTAAATTAGAATATGAAGCTGATTTAATATTAAATTATTACAGTAATTTCCATAGATTCCACTGTAGCCTGATTTACAGATTGTTCCTACAGTATACTCACAACATAATTTATTGTATCCAACAATCTATATTAAAAGAACAACTGCCCTAAAATATAAGAGGCACAAACTATAAATCAGTCTGATATAAATGGTTCAAAAAATTAGGAGAACATAATACATACAATTCAAATAAGATAGAAATTACAGCATTGGTAAAAAAATATTTATGCAAATGAATAAGTTATGGTTTATAGTTTTCAAAATATGTTTTTAGTTTCTTAATAACAGACACAACGCTAATGCGCCAAAACTCAAACAGTAGAGTGAAAACATGATTGTGCGCCAGCACTGAATTAGTTGATTTCTAAAATTTCAAAATAAATTTGGTAGTATTTAAATAGTAATCCTCACAATGGTTGACAAAATATTTACACGTATGGGGAGTACACACATCGTCCAAATCCTAAATAATGACAAAGCTAGTACATTAATAATGAAAGATGTACCAACGTAACGTATATGGGTAGCAGGTTAGGATTGAAAAACAGCAATACCGTTCCAACTGAAAAACCACATTGATATCATAAAAGAGATATGCAAACAGTATACATCGTACATAATAGTTTCTATACATATAAACAATATAAAATTCTATCCTACTGCATACATTAGCTAAGCACCCTCATCTACATTAAGGCACCAAATATGTGAAAAAATATTTATGTTTGAACTATAGTAGAAATATAAACCTTAAACATACAAATAACAATTTTATATGTATGTTTCAATACTTATACAAATAAACTTGAATGTCTCCCTTTTTTCATTCATATGTAATTCCGTAAATATTGTTTTATTTCCAGTTTTTTTTTTATATATATATATATATATATATATTATGCTTTATAGCATTAGCATGCACGCTGTTAAAGGGCTGTAATGGACGAAGGAAGATAGCATGCTAATTTAACTTCATTTACTTGCCAGTTGTAGCATGGTCATAGGTCTTTTTATGAAGCACAATGGAAAAGTGAACACTTTACTTTTGCAACATGCATACTATACAAATAGCCCAACCTACGTTAATCCTTATGATGTGTACATAGTTTATACCTATGCTTTAGTAGCATTCATACTGCACATATCAAGTAGTTAAAGATGAATTATATTTAGGCAGCAAATGTAACAAATTAGCAGCCAGCCGGTGTAAAATATAACGTTAACCCACTTCCTTACTCCATCTATTCACAGGCTATGTTTAAATGTCGTTTATTAAACTTTGATTTGTCGATGTGGCAATGAAATTAGCATGTAACACTGGAACCAAAAAAAGGAATGCATTACGTCATATTTAGGATAGATACAGTAATTTATTTTTCCATAAACAAAGAGTAGATGTTAGAAGATTAAAATCATGCAATAATAATTACTATGCTGACATTATGGCAAGTGAAGAAAACAAACAAATAGTATACCAAAAAGTATTAAATAAGTTACCTAGCGACTGTTGCCTGCAAACTTGCAATGGCTCTCTGTCTTGCCTGCAACCCGGATAGAATTGTTGTATCCAAATCAGTCAGAGTAAAAATAATCACAGGAACAAAAGAAATCAGTGTAATATTAGCCTAATGAGTATAACTGGCCTTAATTAATACGCACAGATATTGTTCTTGAGACGTAAATCGGTTTTGCAAGGAAGAAGAAGGATATATTGAAAAAGAGGAAACAAACTGATACAATCATAAGAACATGTGTCTAGAATTTGAGCTTTAGCAATACAACTATTAACAAAAGTTCTGTGTCTACAACGAAATTTATTATCCAAAAAACAATAAAATTGGTAAGCCGTCTTTATCGTATTTCATAAAACGGAAATCAGAAAATGGATGAAAAAGGTAGCCGGATTTAAAAATTATGTTGCTATACCCAATGAAATAACAATTGAACCATATAATGCAAATCAGAAACTTCGTCCATAATCAACAATACGTCTATAACGAATAATGTTGAAAAAGGAGGATAAATGCGTAAACTTCAACTATCAAAGTATACAAACAGTGTATAGAAATAAAGTCAAGGTTGTATTGACATATTGTCATCATCAACGACTAATGCCAAGATGAACAAAAGTTTCAAATTACAACAGGTTGATACCCGATAGGATTAAAACCATGTAAATCTGGCTGCAAACAAATTATAATCGCAGTCCGCAGATGACAGTGTATGATACTAAATATAGCTACGCGTAGGTATATAGCGTGCATAACTCTACCACCCTGCAGCGTATACAGGTACAGTTTACTCTGAACGGTTTACAGTTGTATGAATATAGTCAAACAATAAGTGTGCGTCTATGCATGACAAATGTTGTTTATAACCTGCTGTCAGCAAACATATAAAGATCGTGGAGTGGCATCAGAAAACAGTCCGTACCTAGTAAGGTGGGCATGCAGAACCAACGTAACCAATTTCATTTTGCTAATGGAAGCAACGAAGATGAAGATGGAGGTGAAAACATAAAATTTTAACCATGCAAATTGAGCAGCTGCAGAAGAGTGCTATTAACTTACTGGGCAAGACCAACGGCAAACAATAAGCGGTGATAGTTCGGTGGTCAGAAAATTAAATAAGCGAAGTAAAATAGGAAAGTGAGCGATCTGTACACAGTACGAAGATTAAATAAAGCACGGGTGGTCGGATCCAGTCGATCTGCTGTTTGCTGATACCGCCGGCGGAAATACAAGAACGACCGAACATGTTACCACAACGACTTGACAGCGACCGGATTAGGGACCAGGGTTAGCAGACCACAGGCGTGCAGAGATCGATGATTGTTGCTGGTGGATGCGTCTGTGATTCATCTACTCAATTTGACGATTTGCCATTTCATTTTTTTTTTTTTTTTTTTTTTTTCCAAATCCAAAAGTCCAATCTGAAATTATCTTAGAAATGAGAGGAAGAAGTTACTGGTTTGGGTGATAACGTCGTCGTTTTACAGTTTGCCATATGTTTAAAAGAAAGGCAGACAACTATGATGCAGATAAGGTCAGATTAAAGGTTTGAAGTAGGGCTGTGAATAAATACCCAAAAATTCGAAATTCGTCTCCGCATCCGAAAAACGAATAAATATCCAATATTAGAAAAAATGGATGCGGATATAGACATATCCGCACCCGAAAATTATCCGTTCGTTTTTTTCATTATTATAGCTTAAATTATGAGTATTTTAACATATTTGAATATATTAATTTATGATTTTGTAAAGTTGGAAGTCTACTAAACGCGTGCTAATTACTTAAAATTATATACTATCAACATGTTTATTTATTTTTAGCACTTTAGTAATCAATTGGGTTAAAAAAAACTTAATATTAAGCTAAAATAATTCATTTATGTTCATTGATTTATCGATCGTTGGCGGAGCGGATAAATATCCGATATCCGTCCGTATCCGCGGATGTAGATATCCGATATCCGAAAATGATTTCGGATGCGGATATACCACTATTCGCATCCGAAAGTATCTGTTGACAGCCCTACATTGAAGGCATAAGCCACCATGCCAGCTCCAAACCAAAAGCATAAGCTACTATGCTGGCTTTACTCAATGGTCCAGACATCGCAAAGCCTCTAGACTGTAAGAACCTGTAACTTCCCCGGTAAGGAAAGAACGGATTGCTTTGAGAACAACACACATCGGAACACAAACAGAAGAACATTTCATTGTTTATTACAACAATTCCATTAGAATACAAGAATATACAAAGTATGAATAAATATTACACATTTGATATATATCAGAGATTTAAATACATTACTGCAGCGGAAAAATAATACAAAACATAACTGAAAGAAATACACGGATATAGAGCTTTCCGAATATCACTTCAGCTATATACCAGGATCCTGTGAATATAAATCTGCAAAATCAAAACTACTAGCTGTCCGTGTGGAAAATAGGGGCACTCAGAGTTAAGGTTAAAACAATAAACTCCAGGTCATTCATGTGACTGGTGTGAGAACTAAAGCAGTTATTAATCCTTATTTTTAAAGTTCGGTAAATCAACGGACCACGCCGTATAACACGGAACGGGTTTTTACCCCAAGAATACCAGTGCATAAACAAACAATGCAATGCTAAATAAAGAACAATGAAGCTGTTATAAGACCCAAGTCCCATCACACAATGCAACGCAAGCCGGAGGATAGGGTTTTACCTTATAACAGCCAAATAATGCTTGATACGCGAAATTTAATCTTTTATTATTACTATAAGTGAAGAAAACAACTTCAAATATAAATGTATCAATCATAGGCGGCATGGGTACCATCTATCATGCCGTCACACTAGTTCTACAATTAAAACCGCAAAGGTCGTATTGGAAATTGGATTTCCGTCATGAGTCAAGACAAGTGGCAAGCTCCTCTCCATTCGAGACATTCTAGCAAATGCCTCAGGACCACACACAGCGATCCTTGGAACCTCCAAAGTCGGTCCTTTCTTACTTTTGAGGATTAGTATTCCTAAACACACGTTTCCCGGTCCTATAGGACCTATATCCGAGGCGCCTTGCATTCCAACAACCATACAGGTAAAAAGTATATAAATGTCAGGGCTGGTAGGTCACTGACATCACCCATAGCTAGAAAGAAACGTCTTGCACTCCTTGGGTACTTATCCCGTTTTTGACTCATACCGAGGTGTGAGGCTCGCGAATTAACGTTGTACACAAAGCTATGCCACGCAGGCCGTGCTTTGATCATCAACCACAAGACTTTGTTTTTCAACAGAAGTCTTGATCATTTGCCACTTAGGCATGCCACACAGGCAATTCATACCGTGCGATTGATATCCATCAATATATAACCTCTGAGCTCGTGCGTCTCAGAGAAGGGCGTTAAGCAAGAGAATAAATTCTCCGCCGCCAAACAGATATATATTTAATAGGAATCAATCACACAGAATAAAATCCAATGTCAGACACACAGTACATTTACAAGTTCGTTCTGGGTCTGAACGAAACCGGAGGAACCTTATTCCTCGCATATCCATCGATCTCCAAGTACGCCTGGACGATCACCAACTGATTCCCTCCTCTTGGGTGTACAGCCCAATCAAGATCATCAATAATCATCCAAACGATGTGAAGACCTCTGATCTTCAACTACCGTCTTCATCGTCGACTTATCGTCGAATCGGTTATTCAGAATGGGTATAAAACCGACCTTTCCAAATAACCCGCGTATATAATAAACAAGTGTTACACAAACGCAACATACGCCTCATTCCAATTCAGAGTATTCTTTTATTCAAATATTCACATTCTTAGGGAAAGGTTCCTATTAATTTTATCAAAGATAAATTCTTTTAAATTTATTCTTTAATCTTCCTTTGGTTATCATTTCAAACCATGTTAAGGTTTTCCAAACTAGTCGGGATTAGCGAACCACACCGAAGTAATTATTTATTTTATTTCCCAATCCCAACCTATTCATCCCATGGAGCAAAACTGGTAATACTCCATATCTAACACCACGGTGTTATCGGTAAATATTAATTACCATTTCACGTTCAAATCTAATTAAAGATTTAACTATCGCTTTGGAGAAAAACTGGTGATACTCCATTCTCGATCATTTCAATCTAATTAACGATTCATTAAAACTCCACTTAGTTTTAATCTTCCCACAAATCAATATCCTGTCTTTAACTAGGTTAAAGAACCAATGTCATCTAAAACACGGTTCATGATAAACCCAAAATCACATTCCATTGTTAATCGGGTTAAAGAACATGTGTTATTCAAAACACCGCTCACGATAAACCCCAAAAACCAATTTAAATTCAATTCCAATTAAATACTAATTAACTTGACAATTTCACTAAATCTTAATTAAAAAAAATATTCTTCTCTAAACTAGGTTCAAGAACAGTGTTATTTAAGACACCATTCACGACGAACCCAAAATCCCATTTGATATTAAATACAAGGCTGTGAATAGAAAATATATCGGCTTATATTCAATATCAAATTCTGAAATCAACAAATATCATATTGGAATAACGATATAAATATATATCTTCCAAATTCCTCCACAATATCCGTATAATCACAAAATCCAATATCGAAATATTCCGAAGATAATTTCAATTCAAATCCATTCCAATTCATATATTATGATTTTACACAAATTATAGATATTTTTAATAATTTTATCAAGGCCCGTACAATCGATTTCCAATAACGGTCGTCGAACTGCACTTACAACGACCTTTTCCAAATTTGATTTGGACATAATTCCAAATCCAACCGTTAGATTTCAAATTTCAAATATTCATTGGAAAGCTCTTTTCGATACGAACCCAACGGTTTCGGTTTCAGGAGAATCCGACGGTCGGATCTCCCGTAACGTCAATTCGAAGTCAATGGTCGAAATTCGCGAACTACCGCGGCGAGGCGCGTTCTATTCAGGCCATTTAGTATATATATATATATATATATATATATATATATATATATTATATATTTCGTCGCTTTCAATTCTAAACGTATTTTATAAATCGTTTAAATTCGTTTTTAAAAACGATTTCAACTTCATATTCAATTTTAAATCAAAATTGAATATTCAATATCATTAATGTATGAATGATAATATTTTCAAAACGATATATTTCAATAACTTCGTTATTCTATTCAACAAATGAATATTTTCTTCAACATATGAATATTTTTTTTTTTCAACACATGAATATTTATTAATTCCTACTTACAATAAAAATGTGAATTCTATTGTATAAAATATTTCGTTCAACACATGAATAGTTTCAACACATGAATATTCTCAACACATGAGTATCGTCAACACATGACTATTTTTGTCATTTAATATATTTGATAAAATTGTGTTTTATATCGTTTGATTCTTAATCAGCCTCTAACCGTAAATTAGTAAGAGAACGATTCCCTAAGTATTAACCCCGAAGGCCGAAACCAACATCAGATCAATACCCAGGAAACCATTCATCTTAACTGATTTCCAATTAGTTTCAAATTTTATATACGATAAAGACGTGAATTTTATCGTTTAGAGATTTTTCTCAACACATGAATTTTCTTTTATTCAACACATGAATATATATTTTATTCAACACATGAATATTTATTCTATTCGACAAATGAATCTTTATTTTATAATATTCTTTAATTTTCCAAATTGGAATGAGGCCCAATCAATTACCATATAATGTTAATTATATGGATTCCATACAACACATGTATATAATAGCAATGATAAATAATCAACCATCATCCAAAGTGCACTACACAACTGTCTGTCAACCTATCGATTGACATACAACTAAACAATCGGGATTAGTGTACATCAAATATCATCCCAACACCCGTGTGGGGTTTCAGTCAACAAACACAGATTTTTATTTGTGCAGTTGGGCGATGTGTAAAATTTATCGTCCCAATCAATATCCTTCAAATGGGTGTACATAAACAAATCGTTCGATTTGTAAATGAATATTTATTTATTCACATTCACGTTAAATTTATATTTTTAACGATAAATAATTTATGTCAACACATGAATATATTTCCATCTATTCCACATCACAATCAATTTTCACAACACAACAAAATCAAACAAGTCGTCCATGGTCTGTGGACGACGGGTGTTAGGTGCTGCAAAGCACCGTCTGCATCCTAGTATATATTTTTAACTAGAAAACAAGAATTAAAGTGAGAAGTTCTCACCAAGAGCTAAACCCAACTCTGCGACTCTTCGTATGTAGGAAATCTTCGCCGCTCGCCTTTTGTCACTTTCGTCGTCCGGATATGCTACATATATAAAAATCACAATTTTATTATGCTATGGTATAAATGAAAATCATACCTTTACATAACTATAAATCTAATCTTTTCTTGTTTAAAAATATAATCTTTTTTATTACAAAAATATGATCTTTTCTATAACAAAAATTCCATCTTTTAAAATTTATTCTTTTCTATTACAAAATCGTATTTTTACTTTGCTAAAATATATATAAAAATCATATTTTTATTTGCTAATTTATAAATAAAAATCAAATTTTTATCACGGCGTACATAGAATAAAAATCATATTTTTACTCTACTTCCATATAAGTAAAAAATCATATTTTTAATAACATAAATAAATAAAAACAATAATAAAACTCACATGAGGTGTTGGATGACGGAGGAGGCTCGGGGAAGGGCTGAAACAGGCCGGAGAAAAAAATGTATGCACTGAAAATTTTAAAATAGGGTTTTTTTTTGCCAAATGGGGGTCCACGGAGGCGCTGGGAGGTGGTGGTGGTTCGGCGCGGGGTGCTGGAGGTGATGGGGTGGTTCGTCGGTCGTGGTGGGACCTGGAATGGCGGCGGCGGCCTGAAATTGGGGGTTAGGGTTTCTATGGAGGTTGCGTTGGAAGTGGAGAGAGGAGGGATGGCCGGAGGGGTTCAGCGCGGTGGGGGAGAGGCCAGGGATGGTCGGCCGACGGTGCTGGTGGGGCGCGCTCCACTTGGCGATGGCGATTCCGATCTGAACGGGGGGGGGGGGATTTGGGGATTATGGGGTCAACGGTTATTTTTATAAGTGAGGGAGAGAGAGTGTAGGTTAGGTTATATAATAATATATATATATATATATATATTTAATTTAATTTATTCTAAAAAGTTACTTTTTTTATTTGATCTCCAATTCAAACCCAACGACTGTCGCCCCTAGCTAATTACCCCCATTTCGAACACAATGGGATATTTTTCGTTAGTCAATTCTATCGTTTCGATCAGTTTTGATTTAAATTAAAATATGATTCAATATATATTCAGTTTAAACGTGAATTTCAATTTACCAAGGTCACATACGGACTCTAAAAATTCCAGAAAAATTATTTCTAGCTTCGTATTGACGATACAGTCCTAACAAAACTAATTTCATCAAATTCTGAGACCGTTTGAAAAATGGCTATTTTCCAGTCGATGGAAATTGACTGAAACTGTTAAAACACGTTTTCTTTTGCCACGCTCACATATTGATTCAGAAAATTATGAATTCTAGAATCTAGCAATAACTTGACATTCTGGATCCAACAAAAGTGGTTTCATCCAAAACAGTGGTCGTTTGCAAAATTTCCATTTCTAAGGGCCAGAATTCCACAGCGACTATTCTGAATTTTCAATTGGACATAACTTTTTATTCCCGCTATGAAATTTAAATTTTTCGGATTCGTTGGAAAGATATTTTCAAATAGATTCCAATATTTTTTGGTTTCGCTAAAATCCGGTTTATTTTGAATCCTGTACATTCATTTGAACTTTGAAATCGAATTTTCAAACTACCACGCCATTTCAGGCTCGTTATATAATTAAAATAAATTTATTCATTCTAACTTCGTCGATAATAAATTTTTATTCGTTATTATTTAAAATAATTCATTTTAAATATTCAAAATTCATTAAAATCGCCAAAATAAAAATTTTAAATTGCTCAGAATTTCCGGGTTGTTACATTCTCCCCCACTTAAAATCTTTTCGCCCTCGAAACAAAGCTGAAAGTTTATTTACTAATCAACTCAACTTCCATTATTTTCATTACGGCTTAAGTTCTTCAACTTTTCAGTTTCTAAGAACTTTTCAAATTTTTCAAAAATTTGGCTAACACCCTAAATTTTCGAAAAATTTCGCCATAACCTCCCCTGCACCGGGAGCATCGGGATATTTCAAATAGCCTACCAGGGCCCGCACCAATCCAAAAGAAAAAGCAAGCGGCTAGCCAATCGGCTCATAAAATCATCAAAACCCCAAGAAATACAATAAACATGTACCTATTTGTCGGGCAGACAATTTTTTTCCTCTGCTCTAGCCTCCTTGCTATGACCTGTTCAATGTATATACATGCACATGCATGCAATCGTAATCAATTTTCAATTCAGTTCTAAATTTGGTTCCATTAGGCTAAATGGTTCAAAATTTTAATAAATGAAACCAATAATCAAACAACACAATCAGTAATCAATTAGTGGATTATCGTTTCAAATTCATAATTTTGACATATATATACAGAAAATCATGTTTTTGATGCCAAATCACAACAATAAACCTATCTAGTTTTGACTTTCACACCAGTCTGATGGAAATACGTAGATATCCCACTTTTCGAAACTCAAACACAAATGCTGATGATGTCTAGACTATCATCAGGATCATCTCCGGGCGACTAGAGTGTGACTCAATATCTATCCAGTATATTAAAATTTCGAATATACGTGCATGACGCGTATATGCAAAATCTTTATATACTCGATTGTCTAAATTCAATACAAATAAAATATTCAAATACATACAAAATGGTTTAAATTTTCAAAACAAAACTTGTTTTCATTTTTATTTTAAAAATAACACTCTTTCGACTTGCTCTAGGATACTACTGATCTCATCTCTAACGAGCCATTCTTATTGGACATTACTAGTCAAATCTTTGATGAATTCTTTCGTTTGGTTCTAACGTTTCTTGTTCTCGAGCTCTGTAAACCAGAGCTCTGATACCAAACTGTGACGACCTGAACTTCCCCATGAAGGAAAGCCCGGATTGAATTGAGGACAAGACGAATCGGAACACAACAAACCCAACGGTTCCGGTTTCAGGAGAATCCGACGGTCGGATCTCTCGTAACGTCAATTCGAAGTCAATGGTCGAAATTCGCGAACTACCGCGACGCGACGCGTTCTATTCAGGCCATTTAATATATATTATATATATTTCGTCGCTTTCAATTCTAAACGTATTTTATAAATCATTTAAATTCGTTTTTAAAAACGATTTCAACTTCATATTTAATTTTAAATCAAAATTGAATATTCCATATCATTAATATATAAATGATAATATTTTCAAAACGTTATATTTCAATAACTTCGTTATTCTATTCAACAAATGAATATTTTCTTCAACATATGAATATTTTTTTTTCAACACATGAATATTTATTAATTCCTACTTACAATAAAAATGTGAATTCTATTGTATAAAGTATTTCGTTCAACACATGAATAGTTTCAACACATGAATATTCTCAACACCTGAGTATCGTCAACACATGACTATTTTTGTTATTTAATATATTTGATAAAATTGTGTTTTATATCGTTTGATTCTTAATCAGCCTCTAACCGTAAATTAGTAAGAGAACGATTCCCTAAGTATTAACCCCGAAGGCCGAAACCAACATCAGATCAATACCCAGGAAACCATTCATCTTAACTGATTTCCAATTAGTTTCGAATTTTATATACGATAAAGACGTGAATTTTATCGTTTAGAGATTTTTCTCAACACATGAATTTTCTTTTATTCAACACATGAATATATATTTTATTCAACACATGAATATTTATTCTATTCGACAAATGAATCTTTATTTTATAATATTCTTTAATTTTCCAAATTGGAATGAGGCCCAATCAATTACCATATAATGTTAATTATATGGATTCCATACAACACATGTATATAATAGCAATGATAAATAATCAACCATCATCCAAAGTGCACTACACAACTGTCTGTCAACCTATCGATTGACATACAACTAAACAATCGGGATTAGTGTACATCAAATATCATCCCAACACCCGTGTGGGGTTTCAGTCAACAAACACAGATTTTTATTTGTGCAGTTGGGCGATGTGTAAAATTTATCGTCTCAATCAATATCCTTCAAATGGGTGTACATAAACAAATCGTTCGATTTGTAAATGAATATTTATTTATTCACATTCACGTTAAATTTATATTTTTAACGATAAATAATTTATGTCAACACATGAATATATTTCCATCTATTCCACATCACAATCAATTTTCACAACACAACAAAATCAAACAAGTCGTCCATGGTCTGTGGACGACGGGTGTTAGGTGCTGCAAAGCACCGTCTGCATCCTAGTATATATTTTTAACTAGAAAACAAGAATTAAAGTGAGAAGTTCTCACCAAGAGCTAAACCCAACTCTGCGACTCTTCGTATGTAGGAAATCTTCGCCGCTCGCCTTTTGTCACTTTCGTCGTCCGGATATGCTACATATATAAAAATCACAATTTTATTATGCTATGGTATAAATGAAAATCATACCTTTACATAACTATAAATCTAATCTTTTCTTGTTTAAAAATATAATCTTTTTTATTACAAAAATATGATCTTTTCTATAACAAAAATTCCATCTTTTAAAATTTATTCTTTTCTATTACAAAATCGTATTTTTACTTTGCTAAAATATATATAAAAATCATATTTTTATTTGCTAATTTATAAATAAAAATCAAAATTTTATCACGGCGTACATAGAATAAAAATCATATTTTTACTCTACGTCCATATAAGTAAAAAATCATATTTTTAATAACATAAATAAATAAAAACAATAATAAAACTCACATGAGGTGTTGGATGACGGAGGAGGCTCGGGGAAGGGCTGAAACAGGCCGGAGAAAAAAATGTATGCACTGAAAATTTTAAAATAGGTTTTTTTTTTTTGCCAAATGGGGGTCCACGGAGGCGCTGGGAGGTGGTGGTGGTTCGGCGCGGGGTGCTGGAGGTGATGGGGTGGTTCGTCGGTCGTGGTGGGACCTGGAATGGCGGCGGCGGCCTGAAATTGGGGGTTAGGGTTTCTATGGAGGTTGCGTTGGAAGTGGAGAGAGGAGGGATGGCCGGAGGGGTTCAGCGCGGTGGGGGAGAGGCCAGGGATGGTCGGCCGACGGTGCTGGTGGGGCGCGCTCCACTTGGCGATGGCGATTCCGATCTGAACCGGGGGGGGGGGGGATTTGGGGATTACAGGGTCAACGGCAGTTTTGACGTCAGATGGAAAATTGGCGTTGGAGTTTACTGTGCGGGTATGGTAAGCATATGGAGGAGCGCACTGTGGCCAGTAGTCGTGTTATCTGGAAGAGGATGGATTGGCATAAAGAAGTAAGGTCGGTTGGGTTTTGTAGTGAGGGAAGTAAATTGTGAAGGCATGTGAAGTTGTAATCGCAGTGGTCATCGCGTCAGGTGAGGGTCTGTTCGGTGAAGTTTAAGTGGTGCGAAAAGAAACAAAAGGAGGTGCGTGTACTGTAGTGAGTGGTATTGAAACAAGGGAGGAGGAATGGTTTTCTTTACGTGGAAGAGAGTTAGTAAGAAACGCGGGTCAGGACCCACGAGAATTTTTGTGGCCATCGCAACAAAATGTTGTCGCTGCCTTTTTGACCAGGCACGTGGAGTGCGAGTTCAACGGCATGGGGTAATGGCTACTGGATGGAGCAAGTTTTAGTTGTGGCATTGGCGGTGTATAGATAGACAGAGAAGGGAAAGTATAGAAGGACGGGATGGGTATGTGGACACATGTTTGGAGCGGTTTTGGTAGCTACAGGTAGTTAGAAACATGAAAAGAAGAAGAAACAGGGAAGAAATCCTGGTGGGCTTTATCGTCCTCATGGGCTTTGGGCATGGATTTAAAAAAAAGGAAAGAAAGAAAGGAATTGGGAAAAAGAATGGTGAGGGGAGCAATACGTGAGGAGTGGAAATGGCGGTCCGCATGGTATGGCTTCAGCGTGGAAGGAGATGTTTGTTATGAGCGTTAAGGTGATGTTGGCGTGAGGTAGTGGAGTCATAGGGTGCTGCTTGCGTTCATTAAAGATAACTGAAGCATTTGCGAGGAGAACATGGAAATCAGGAAGTATGTGGCAATACAAATGGAAGGGGACGGTTTGTTTTAATGGAGAAAAGGGTTCGGCAATTCTTCTGAGTTGCAGGCGCATGTTTGTTTTGAGGAATACATGTGAAATCATTTAACTGTGAAATTATGCCAGAATTGGAAATTAAAGAATTAGAACTTAACTGGGAATCAGTTGGGATAACTGGTTTTCTGAATATTGGTCTGATGTTGGTTTAGGCTTTCGGGGTCAATATTTAGAGAATTATTTTCGGACTGATTTACGATTAGAAACAAGTGGAGATTTGAAATGGAAAATCAAACATAAACCCAAATTTGGATTAGAGTAGTTAAACGAAATAAATTATCAAGATGCGATATAGAACCGTTATTTAAAGAAGAGAGGATATTTCATCAAGTTGGAATTAAAATGGGATTTGTTGTGATATGGGGGATGAGTATCGTTTTTGTATTATAACTGATATTTATCTTAAGATAAGAACGTTGTTGATCAAGGTCTGAGAGGTAATTAAAATACCCCAACTTGAACAACTTCAGGATTATCAAAGGATGGTATTGGTCGTAATGGTGAGGATGTTAGAGTAAATTATTTTGGGAAAATAACAGTGTAACGTTATTTGAAGGATTTGGAAATATACGTATAATAAGATTCCGAAATAAAAGGAAATAAAAAAGGGGGCTTGATGGTATGAAATGATATCTCTATGAATAAAGAAATAAAAAGGGAGATTGGTGTAAGTATAACGGTATTTTCAAAAGTATTGAAATAAGATTTAAATGGGATTATTCTAAAGGGATGAGTAGTGATTTTGTTGTTCAAATAACGAAGCCAAAGAAGATGTCATAATGATTGTTTTACGAATGATAAGTTGAATCGATAAGAAATAAGAAATGTTATAGCAATGTTTTGAAATGATAATTGAAGGTTAAATTAGATATGATTTTAAGATATTATCTAGGTATATAAGTGAAAGAATTTGAGTATAATGATATATTAAACCAATATATTATTTTTGGGTATTTCAACTGATATATATTATTTTAAATGGCCAAGTGATGCTGAGAAATAAACCAACGGGTATGTTTCATTTTTTTGATTGTTTATTTTGATAGTTAAATAACCGACTATCAAAATCTGACCCAACGTTATTGGTACGGAAAGACCGGGATCGAATTTTTATTCGAAAACCAATCTGACCAATGAATACGAAAACGTGGAAGGGGCTGATCGAGATGGAGCAATTGAAGACCGTAGATCTTCATGAAACGAAAGAGTTACTTAAAATCTCTGGCTGATCCCTAGAGACATACCGTGATTCTGTCGTGGTTGGAATCTACGGGTTGCAAGGACTTCTCGCTGCTGATCCATGGGGTGATTCCTATATTGGATGCAGTAAGAGAGTACTTTCGGTTCATCATATTCCTGGATGACGTGAATGGTGGCCAGATGTTTCAAAAGACGATTATAACCTCAAGCCTCGACAACTGGGAAATGACAAAAATCGGGCAGACAGCATGGCTATGTGGGTCGCCCCCATTAAAGTGTATTGTCACCATCTAGTGAATATTCGTTTTGTTACTTCTTTTCATTTCTGTATCTCCCGGGAAAAACGGTAGCTGTGCAGCCGTGAGGTGACAATATATTTGATACACTCAAGAGAAATGAGTGGTCGGTCATGTGTGACCGGGTTGCAAGACGTTCTTGTTGAACCCAGTGCATTCCTCTCTAGAGATACACTATCGGCAGGTGGTTCCATATCTTGTCATAGTCGGAATCCAATCTCCAATAAGCACCCACGGTTTTATTTGTAGACAATATACGTGGAGCGTGAGATGCAAACGTTCTGCTAGATTCTATTTACTTGTATTTAGACATTATTATAATATCAGACTAAGATATTGTTTCCAAATGTTTTGGGTTATACTAAGGTAAAAACCGTCCGTGTTTATGTGTTGACTGGTCTTACTATTATCTTTTTCTTTCAAAAGGATTTTTAAAGTTAAACAAGTTGTTTGCCATATGAATTAATCACTGAAAGCATTCCAGATTGATCCGAGTGAATTTTGTTTTGCTTCAAATGTGCTCGGGTCAGACCGAGTATATTATTAGGTTAGGTATCGCTTGGAGCTTCAGAAGAGGAGTTGAAGTCGATACGTATTCCATATATTCACTGGTATTAGTTTATTTCCGATGTGTGTTGTATTGATATGAATGTATACTCTGATGTTGTAATCATATATTTACAGTTCTTTTTGTATAAAGTATTATTGATTATTATACTTTGTCCATTCCGCTGTGAGACTCTGATCTTCTTATTCTTCTATTCTAATATTTCTTTCTTCTCTCACCCTCTAACTTCTTTCTATTAGCTTTCTGGGTTTTCGATGCTTGAATTCAGACACGGGATGTGTTAGTGTCGGATTTCCCGGGTCGCTACACCTAATATCTGCATCTCTCCCAACTGAAAATGATAAAGCGAACCATCATCAAGTAATATTTGGCAACACTCATAAATTAGGAGAAAGGGGAAACACCTGTTAGCTTCAAGTTTAGGGAGTGATCAATTCTATGTTGATTTTAATGTAATGCAACTGGAAGATTGTCTACTACTAATTTAGGATTATGGTAGACAATACTACTACGCTCATATCACAAACCTACATGTGATGCATCACTGTCTAAAAGACCAAAATGCCAAAAGTGCATGTCTACATTTCCTGCTTTTATGTGCGCTGGTGGATATTGTATAACATAAAAAGGCTTTGACACATCTCCTACTTTGCTATGTGCTGATGAGTATTGTAAGACCGATCAAAGAATAGTAAGTTTATATTTATTAATTAAGGTAACAACCAAGAATTTGTCCTAATCTCTAGGCATTATAAACTTCACTTTAACGTATTAATTAGAATGCATGCATGCACATAAATGTATACATGCATACACATGCAAGCTTGCACGCACATATATATACACATATACATACCTACACACATGCATACACATTATTCCATAAATGTTCAATTTGTCGATATACTTCTGATGGTGAATCACGCTATAAGTATCCGTCTTACAATACAGGGCATTTATGAATGTCCTTAGGAAATATAAACTGTTTTTCATGGCTGTGAGATCGCTTCAGAATCAATCACTTACACATGATGACATAGGAGAAGATCTTATAAATATGATATAAAAATGATTTAGCACAGTGTTTTCTCATAAAAACATATTTCTGGCTTGATTTTAGCTAGCTAAATAGCACATGCAGATACAAAACCGAGGAATACTCTCAAATTGCACTTAACAAATGTAATGTTGATGAGGCTACTTCATTGAAAATATTAGTTTTGATAGAATGGAAATGGGCTTATTACTAATCAAAAGTTCATTTCAAGCTTCATAATTATGAGCATGTATTTGGTTATAATCTTATACAAAATAATTTGGTATCGTTTAATGCATGTATTGTTCAATAACTGATAAATTTAAGGCATTCATTAGACTGATGATACATGAATTTGGCTAAGGAATGGTATACATGTTCTTGAAATTATATGGTTTCAACAAGTATACTAAAAATTCATATGTACGGAGTTGGTCATTCTTGTTTAATTATGCATCTTGCACTTTCAAATATGGGTTTTAGCAACTTATCACTTACTTTCAGATTGGTGCCTTGCAAGTATAGTGCGCACCCATGCAAAAAATATCAAAGTTATATGGCCAATTGATATAGGAGAAGCATATACTTTGCCAATATAATTAGCATATTAATTTTGTATTTCTTGATGTTGCATTACATGGATATACGGCCATGATAGAAAATAATCACATCATCCCAAGAATTTCCCATCATATGGTTATTCATCTACATATTTTTTACATGATCTTTTATATAAAAATGTGGGATGCTGATTTGATCTTTTATTTTACTACAAGTTTGTCATGTTTATCATAGCTCCAATACTCAGTTGCACCATGATGTTCTTCAATCCAATAAATATCTTTGCTTGGTCGATTGGCTCCAGGATCATGGCATTATAGTTGCAACATGTGATTCATGAGTATACAGCAGTTAAAAATATATAATAAAATTGGACATACTATTTTTTTTTCCTACTTCCTTTTACTTCTATATTTAATTTCAAAGCAAGGTGCAATTTTAATTTTATTCATACTATTCATTTTACAATGTATTCTATTATGTATTTTCGACATATTAGTCAAATTGGTATTTATAATTTGGGGACCTTAACGTAGACACCACAAGAGGAAAAGGATGACTTCAGTTACAGCTATCTTCGGTTAGCAGAAGTTTACTAATTAAGCAACTATTTTTCTGGCTGTTACACTATATTGGCAGTGCATCATTTTCTGAATGAAAGGCTAATCAACCATGTTAGATGTATAATTATGATGTATATATTGTATTGTTGATACGTTTCTCTTCTTACCAAACAAATGAATCATCATTTATATACTAGAGTACAAAATACTTGCATTAATATATATGCTCTATTTTTCATGTACTATTGCTTAATAATACTATCTCATTTTACAGTACCCTGCACTCTCTAAAGTGTTGTGTCTTTGCCTTGAACGCTATAGTATAATAAGAATTATACTGCCAGCTTATTATCCACTTCTATAACCTCTTCAAATGTCCCTGCACTAAATGACATGATATCTCATCTTATCTCTTACTCTCTTTTTTAACTTTACGTCCCCACATTTTATGTTTTCTTTTACTGTTAGAAATTAAACATATCAATGCAAATCTTTCACCTTTTTGTTATTTAGCATTCATATAGCATGCTCTTTCAAATCTTAATGTAAATACAAATGAAACTAAATTACTTTTGTTATACCCGTGTGCAAAGCACGGGATCACACTTTCCTTACCCCCAGATACATCTAGGACCTTCAATTTTAGGACATCTAGGCCTTTGCATTGTGTTGGAGGTCACCGAAATAATAGGACATTTCTATTCTGACTGATGAACACCATGATTTCATAAAAAATTAATAAGCAAGCTTATTAAAAAAGCAAATGAACTCAAATACACTTTAATATCTAGCTCAGATTTTCTTTAATACATAGCATTTTTTATAGATATTGTAACCATGTATTTGTTATTTTCATCCATCTAAAGCAAATAATGCATCTGAATGTTACTCAAGCTATATGCTTCTAGTTGAACCCATCAGGGCAAAAATTAAATGGCTTGCTATTTGTTGGATAACGACCATATATGGTAATTCAATATGTAAAGAATTTGAAATCTTTTAATGCAAATAATTAATATTTGGTCTGAAATATTGTTAGTGCATATTTACGTAGTAAGAAACCTTCAATGACCGAACGAACAATTATTTTAACATCATGCAGTATACCAAGAACTTATTTAAGTGATTATTCTTAACACACGTGATGACGCATCAAATATATCCAGGAAAATTATTAACCATGTTCTTAACATGTGTCAACATTAGCGATAGTTAAAATAAATATTCAGGACACGTTAATAGATATGAGTTATTATGAAAATTAGTGACAATTTTAGTTTGTAAATTGAAATTTTGTATTTTTGACGGGTTTCTTCATGTTTATTGTTATTTGGGCATCATTGTACCTGAACAATAAGTTGTCATAGGTTAGTTCAATTCATCTACCAGGCGCTTTAACTTGATACTTTTTTCTGTTGTTTTTTTTATACATTTAGCAGACTAAACAATATATATATATATATATATATATATATATATATATATATATATATATGAGCATGTCGTAGGTTCACGTGGAAAAAGGTTATTGTTTATCACTTCCGTGTGTAATTTGATAATGTTCATAGATTAAGCTTCTGATTTTGCATATTTCCACTAGGCATTTTCCATTATCAAATTTGAAATGCTTTTAGCTTACTTAAATATGAGTTTAATCCTTTATACAGTGCATGCACCCAAGAATTTAGACAAGCACCGACATGTATGGTAATTCTTCAAATATGTTTGCTTTTTTGTACCATATAGCTCATCATATGTCATACCCAATTTGATATATTTCCTCCCAATTTGTAAGGCCATGTGGATTCAAATTACATGCTAATTTTAGGAGGTATTGTAAAGTACTGCCTAAATCTCTAGACCATTAGATGTATAGCATGTCCACACAGGCTTTACCGTTATGACCAACGATAGACAAACAGATCAGCATAGATAAATTAGTAACCTAAAGCTATGGTGAACGACAACTTGCATTTCTATTGTATACTAGAAAATGGTGAAAATTTAGCATGAAATATTTATTACAAAAGTAAAGTTAAAAGATAACATATTTGATGTTTAACATGGTAGATTTGATACATTAATTTATTTGGATGGAAAAACACCATCTTATATGGAATCATTTGGTCTGTACATGTGGTTCTATCATTTCAAGTCTAAATTTTAGACTATGAAGCAAATGGAATGCTGTCAGTAACCAGTGATGACGTCGCGGTAGCACCCCTACAGAAGTTGGTGGTTGATGATAGAGAATTCACATCATCTATGAGGTTTGATTTATGTATCATTGAATTGTATGGTACAATGTCAGGTTATCCTCTTAATATAATGCGTATATGCTCTCAACGTTCGAGATTTAAACATTTCTGTTTTGTTTTGTTTTAACTTCACCCATTTATGTTTTAATATTTCCTACCTCTGATCTGGGTTAAAAAAATTGCAGTCAGGGTTAATGTATAATATCACATTAGCAAGCAGCTAAACTATGTGGGATCAAAATGCTAAGCTATAGAAGTAACCTTTTGGTTTGAGTTTAGTGTGGTAGATTTTTTTTCTTCTGATAACGAGACATTAATGATGGTTTCATACACAGTTCTATCCAGTAGGCAATTTCCGCTCTAATTATGCTATGTTATGAAAATGAGAGAACTTTTTAGTTTTTACCTAAACTTTTGTTGATGGATGCTTTTTAACATTCAGTTCACATTCTTGCATCTTTCAAAACCCTTATGATTATATTTCACAAATTTTGTATTAAATTTCCGTTTTTGGCTTAAGGGAAATGATAGAGTACTAATATTGTACATGTTTTCTTTGAAATGCTTAATTTTATTTCAACTTTTGCATCTTACCAAAAACTAAGAATATGATTTGTTAGCTTGCAGTTTGAGTTTGGTTGGCAGTTGAATTTACCAACCGTAATAGTATTATACATTCTTTACTTTCATGCTTTTCTTAATTAGGCTTTAACATTTTTTTCTAAACAGGGTAGATGCTTTATTCTACAAAAATGGAGATTTTTATTCCACTATATTTACATTGGAAAATGCTTGAATTATATTGTTAAAACGAATGATATGCGTGGGCTATTTAGTAACTAATCACTAATTTGGTAACAACTTAGCCTTATTTGTTTGGCTATAGTATTTCTTTGTTAATAAACAAACTTCTACTTCGGTCTGAATAATGTATAAATATTTAAGGTGCATGTTTCATATCGTCGATAAATTGATAACATTATATGTCATCTTAGTTTTCCCTTTAAGTTAATTGATAATGACCAATCTTCAGCATTAACATTTATTTACATAATTATGCAATCCTGTTCATGATAGGTTGTTATGCTTCATCAACAAATTAAATTATTGTTCTTTTTATTCATAGTTATAGTCAAGATATAGCGATATTATGAATTTATGACAAATGAATATTTTTCTTATTTTATAGAAAAGAGAAAGTGGGAGAATGCATCTCATTTAACTTAGTTATATCGGATCACAGATGTATCGGTTATGTCAATTGTTTAACGGGTATCATTTGCGTTCCTGACACAACAGTTGGGTAGCATGCAACAGTTACCTCTGATGTAATCAAGGTAAGTCGGAATTAAACTGAGCTAAAGAGCTCTAGCTTGAAGCCTCAAATTAACACTCAATGAAAGTGGCATATCAACAGCAAGGGATATCTTCATACATTTGTATTCCCCATCACGTGACCCAGCATGAGAGCTCCTAACCAGGTCATTTGTTTGTTTGTGCTATTGGGCCCGTATGTTTGTTACAGCCAATTTTTGCTTTCTTCTGTTTATCTACTCCTAATTTGTGTATATATATATAGAGAGAGAGCGCATCGGTACATTCTATTGTATCGAAAATCTGAGAAATCATTTTGCAATAAACATTTTCTTCTAACGACTTTTTTATGGTATCAGAGCTGAAGCCTAACGGCACCAAGTAAATCAAAGGAAGTTGCATTTCTTACCTGATTGTCTTCAGCACGGTGAAATTGGCGGGGAGACAATTGTTATCTCCTCAGCTAAGTATCATCGTTGCAGATTTACCATCCTCGTTGTTAGACCAAATAATGGCAATAACACCCAATTGACTAGATTTTTTAGAGAATAATTAAGAATCATAAGCTAAAAATAGAGGAAAACAATCAGACACACGAGATTTCTAGTGGTTCGACGTTAACGAGCCTACGTTCACTTTATAGTTCTTTGATTCGATATAGAATTACAAGTACAATGATTTTAGCCACTCAATCTATCGAATACAATCATATTTATCACCCCTATTTCGAAATGGAAGATAATTGGCAGCCATGGCTAAGGAATGTGGAGCTTCATATGGCCAAAAAGTCCCCTCAAAATGCTGCGTTTCCATGCATTTATAGTTGTAGAGGGGCTCCGGGTCGGATGTGACGTGGCAAGCATCCAATGGTCTCAGATGATGTAGTGGAATACGTGGAGATGTGTCTTCAGATCGTGGGCTTACAAGTGGAGTTCAATCCGAGTTTATAGGCTTATAATAGGTACACGTTGAAAAAGAGTAGCGACTTCAGGTGGATCGGGTTCCATTAGACCAAAACCGGTGTGGTGTGGCCTGAATCATAAGTCCAGGCGGGTCGGATATGGGTACATATGACCCGATCCGTTGTTCATTCGGTGCACGCAATTGCTTCAGGTGGGTCGGGTTCCTGCCCATCCGACCCACTTCACTCAATCTGACCCGTAGAGGGGCATGAGGCAACTTGCCTTCATTTGATCCAATCCAAGAGCCGAGATCCGACATGAAGGGTTAGACCCGATCCGGGGTTTTATCAACACAAGGATCCAAGTTTTCAACATCTCATCACTCCATCCAAGTGATTGCCGATCGATGCAAGTTCATACCCAAGTCCTGAGTTATTTCAATGATGGAAATCGCCTTGAGACGGTCTCACCAAAAGGTAGGTTGTCATTTTGGTCTCTTGGGCTTTGGGTGACATGGTCACAAAGCAGGCTAACACTCATCTATCAAGAAGATGTGTTCTTATTAGATTGACGATAAATCGTAGGCAAGAAGTGTTTCCAACTATTTATTCTACCTCTTTTTTTTTTTTTTTCTTTTTTTTTTTTTTCTTTTTTTTTTTTTTTTTGATAGTGACTACTGTATGCATTTCTACTAAGCAGGCAAAAAGAAAGTAAGTTACACTCAGAATAGTAGATGAGATGCAACCTAACCAGTCTTTGGATGCTTGCACCAAAAAAGAGGTGCTATAGCATGACAATAAAAGTTGATAACAAGTGGGGAAAAGTTGATTTAGAAGTGAAGAGTTAAGCAAGTGATCTGGTGCAGTGTGCTGAGAACCGATGTTGGCCATCGGTGACAGAAATAATGCAGTGTGATGTTCCCAGAGGTGGAGTGTAAGCTATTGCCATAAGATGTTGTAGAGTGCAGTGTGATTTTTCTTGAGGAGAAAGGATGAACAACTTTGAACTGCTACTGAAGAGGATGCCTTTAGGAAAACTGTCGGTTTTGTATTTATTTGTACATACGCTTACATGCATATAAATGGTGGTATGAAACAATTATAGATAGATGTGGTTACTGACTCGTTTATTTTGCGACAATTTATCAGTTAAGTTAATGAATAAGAATGGTTGCACCAAACTTATGTAACTTTTAATTGGAGCTGACAATCTACTGATACTAAAAGTGACCTACTCTTTGAATCTACTATTACCTATAGTGAATTTATGTGTCCGCACACACATGCCCAAATAGGTGAATATTTGTAGTTTTATTCAGAGCTTTGAATACAATAATTGCCAGATGTAGATTATAGTTATCTGTATGGTAGCCACGATCAAGTGCATGCTCACCAACTCATCTTTGGAGCATGCTTTATTTTTTAACTTTCTGTCTTTTATATATTCGCCAGTTTGCTTCATAACTGAGGCATTTAGGGATTCACAGTTTATTGTTGTTGAGGAGGCAGTAATTTTAGATGCATGACTTCTCATACTTTCCTTATACCAAAAATTGTTGCACTTAATAACTCTACATTGTGGGATTCTCATAAGAAAACAAACACTCACACATTTGAAGAAGAAAAAAGTAGTCGTAGCCCTTATGCGAAGCACGGGTTCGCACTTGTTTTGAATTTAATATCACATCACTGGATAAAGGAATGATGCGTCTTATCTCTAACATCTACCATTCAGGATTCAAGTTAGATTAACACACTCATTTATCCGTGATTGAAATAAAGTGTTATACCAAGATTCATGTTATATCAAGCCACTTTTCTACAGATGAATGGCATATGCCATTGAAGTAACGCAATGTAAGATATGGGAAAAAATATCGATATATGCAGAGAAATTATACGACAGAAGTGCACAGATTGTTGCGTAGAATGAAAAATTAAGGGGAAGTATCTGGAAATTAAAAAGATAGTCATACCGTAGTAGGAAATCTAAAAGTGAACATTGTATGAGGTAAAATATGGCAGTTAATTGAATTTTTACAACAGCACTAAAGTTCGAACAAGAATTTGGAACAATTACAGTTGTATGCAAAGATCGGCATGACATATGAAAATCATACATTGTAATAGAACTTGTATAGAAGAGAAGGCATAGTTTTAGTAATAAAAAACAACAATGTGTTGCATACATTTTCAACGGTATTCAATCACATTACAAAATGGTTTTATATCCCCAAAATACTTGTTACGCATGAAAAAACAAACAGCCATTCCACGATAATAATTTTGGCTAGGTATAACGCTTGTTTTAGCAAACTTATTCAATCTCCGATGTTTAATGCATATAGAATTTGAAGCTTACGATACATGAGGAATCATCATTCAATACTTCACAATTCGCTGCTAACATGGGGCATTGAAAACATTATATATACAGATTTATACCTTTATATAACAAAAAAAATAATGGGGTTAAAAGGAGACAACTACACCTTTAAAATCAGCCTTGATAAGTTAAAACAATGCCAATCCCTGATAAAAACTGAAACAGATGTTGAGATAATTAAAATTATCATTCATATTTCAACGGAAAAAAATATAAACCATATAGTTAACCAAAGAATGATTGAGTACATGCTTCATTGAAAAAAAGAGAATGCACGTTTCATTGAAATGATACATAAATTGATTAAAAGTGTCTTGTGTGATATTGTACTAATATATCTCTTCCCTGGAGAGATGACAATCCTTGGTATGAATCCACATAATATTAACTTCAACTGTGCTTTTAGGGATAAAGATATGTATTTTGAATTTCATACTTCAATTTATAATGTTGTATATATATCAAACAAAATTGAGATAATTAATTAAACCATCCTCAATGGTTTGGTATGCCAAGTTTTCCAAATTTAGGGTGCTTACAATATTTTTTGGTTTGGGCTACATAATACTACTGTAGGAAATAAAATGAGGATTCGATGATTGCTCTAAAAATAGTGTATATCTAGACCTGTGTGCAAAGCACAGGTTCGCTCTAGTTATAATTTGAAACCCGAGTTGTATTGATCATTAAAGGTATCGTTTCACAGCTGGTGAAACGAATATAAAGCAAGGATGCAAGACTACTATATCTAAGTCCAAACAGTAATAGTAAAAACGGTAAAAAATAAATAAAGATACATTATTACCAAAAGGGTCTACTGTGAAGTTGAAATTTGAGATAAAGGTTTTTTTTTTTTTTACAAAGAAGAGGATGCATTTTCTTAAAAAGGTCCAGGAAGAAAAGTAATGAAATATGGAAATAACTGTTACTCAAAATATTAAAATTTATTTTTGTGAATTCAATGAGGTGCATTAATACTTATTAGTGTCCCTTTTTATACGTAAAAAAGATTATCTACTCATTATCCACACACACAACAACTGATTGTATTTCTATGAAAATACCATATTACATTAGCACTATATTATTATTACGTCAAAATATATCTACTAGTTACATATAACAATTTTATGAAAAATAATGATTATTTCCATAAGTTACACTTGTATGCTCATTTTTCACCATAAATGAATTATTATTTACCATATATTATTATTAATATTATTTAATTGTAAATCACCCCTTTTTTAAATGAGGACATTCGACAAAGGTACTAATTTTCAATAGAGACTAGTTGTGCTAAATTAGAATATGAAGCTGATTTAATATTAAATTATTACAGTAATTTCCATAGATTCCACTGTAGCCTGATTTACAGATTGTTCCTACAGTATACTCACAACATAATTTATTGTATCCAACAATCTATATTAAAAGAACAACTGCCCTAAAATATAAGAGGCACAAACTATAAATCAGTCTGATATAAATGGTTCAAAAAATTAGGAGAACATAATACATACAATTCAAATAAGATAGAAATTACAGCATTGGTAAAAAAATATTTATGCAAATGAATAAGTTATGGTTTATAGTTTTCAAAATATGTTTTTAGTTTCTTAATAACAGACACAACGCTAATGCGCCAAAACTCAAACAGTAGAGTGAAAACATGATTGTGCGCCAGCACTGAATTAGTTGATTTCTAAAATTTCAAAATAAATTTGGTAGTATTTAAATAGTAATCCTCACAATGGTTGACAAAATATTTACACGTATGGGGAGTACACACATCGTCCAAATCCTAAATAATGACAAAGCTAGTACATTAATAATGAAAGATGTACCAACGTAACGTATATGGGTAGCAGGTTAGGATTGAAAAACAGCAATACCGTTCCAACTGAAAAACCACATTGATATCATAAAAGAGATATGCAAACAGTATACATCGTACATAATAGTTTCTATACATATAAACAATATAAAATTCTATCCTACTGCATACATTAGCTAAGCACCCTCATCTACATTAAGGCACCAAATATGTGAAAAAATATTTATGTTTGAACTATAGTAGAAATATAAACCTTAAACATACAAATAACAATTTTATATGTATGTTTCAATACTTATACAAATAAACTTGAATGTCTCCCTTTTTTCATTCATATGTAATTCCGTAAATATTGTTTTATTTCCAGTTATATATATATATATATATATATATATATATATATATATATATATATATATATATATATATATATATATATTATGCTTTATAGCATTAGCATGCACGCTGTTAAAGGGCTGTAATGGACGAAGGAAGATAGCATGCTAATTTAACTTCATTTACTTGCCAGTTGTAGCATGGTCATAGGTCTTTTTATGAAGCACAATGGAAAAGTGAACACTTTACTTTTGCAACATGCATACTATACAAATAGCCCAACCTACGTTAATCCTTATGATGTGTACATAGTTTATACCTATGCTTTAGTAGCATTCATACTGCACATATCAAGTAGTTAAAGATGAATTATATTTAGGCAGCAAATGTAACAAATTAGCAGCCAGCCGGTGTAAAATATAACGTTAACCCACTTCCTTACTCCATCTATTCACAGGCTATGTTTAAATGTCGTTTATTAAACTTTGATTTGTCGATGTGGCAATGAAATTAGCATGTAACACTGGAACCAAAAAAAGGAATGCATTACGTCATATTTAGGATAGATACAGTAATTTATTTTTCCATAAACAAAGAGTAGATGTTAGAAGATTAAAATCATGCAATAATAATTACTATGCTGACATTATGGCAAGTGAAGAAAACAAACAAATAGTATACCAAAAAGTATTAAATAAGTTACCTAGCGACTGTTGCCTGCAAACTTGCAATGGCTCTCTGTCTTGCCTGCAACCCGGATAGAATTGTTGTATCCAAATCAGTCAGAGTAAAAATAATCACAGGAACAAAAGAAATCAGTGTAATATTAGCCTAATGAGTATAACTGGCCTTAATTAATACGCACAGATATTGTTCTTGAGACGTAAATCGGTTTTGCAAGGAAGAAGAAGGATATATTGAAAAAGAGGAAACAAACTGATACAATCATAAGAACATGTGTCTAGAATTTGAGCTTTAGCAATACAACTATTAACAAAAGTTCTGTGTCTACAACGAAATTTATTATCCAAAAAACAATAAAATTGGTAAGCCGTCTTTATCGTATTTCATAAAACGGAAATCAGAAAATGGATGAAAAAGGTAGCCGGAATTAAAAATTATGTTGCTATACCCAATGAAATAACAATTGAACCATATAATGCAAATCAGAAACTTCGTCCATAATCAACAATACGTCTATAACGAATAATGTTGAAAAAGGAGGATAAATGCGTAAACTTCAACTATCAAAGTATACAAACAGTGTATAGAAATAAAGTCAAGGTTGTATTGACATATTGTCATCATCAACGACTAATGCCAAGATGAACAAAAGTTTCAAATTACAACAGGTTGATACCCGATAGGATTAAAACCATGTAAATCTGGCTGCAAACAAATTATAATCGCAGTCCGCAGATGACAGTGTATGATACTAAATATAGCTACGCGTAGGTATATAGCGTGCATAACTCTACCACCCTGCAGCGTATACAGGTACAGTTTACTCTGAACGGTTTACAGTTGTATGAATATAGTCAAACAATAAGTGTGCGTCTATGCATGACAAATGTTGTTTATAACCTGCTGTCAGCAAACATATAAAGATCGTGGAGTGGCATCAGAAAACAGTCCGTACCTAGTAAGGTGGGCATGCAGAACCAACGTAACCAATTTCATTTTGCTAATGGAAGCAACGAAGATGAAGATGGAGGTGAAAACATAAAATTTTAACCATGCAAATTGAGCAGCTGCAGAAGAGTGCTATTAACTTACTGGGCAAGACCAACGGCAAACAATAAGCGGTGATAGTTCGGTGGTCAGAAAATTAAATAAGCGAAGTAAAATAGGAAAGTGAGCGATCTGTACACAGTACGAAGATTAAATAAAGCACGGGTGGTCGGATCCAGTCGATCTGCTGTTTGCTGATACCGCCGGCGGAAATACAAGAACGACCGAACATGTTACCACAACGACTTGACAGCGACCGGATTAGGGACCAGGGTTAGCAGACCACAGGCGTGCAGAGATCGATGATTGTTGCTGGTGGATGCGTCTGTGATTCATCTACTCAATTTGACGATTTGCCATTTCATTTTTTTTTTTTTTTTTTTCCAAATCCAAAAGTCGAATCTGAAATTATCTTAGAAATGAGAGGAAGAAGTTACTGGTTTGGGTGATAACGTCGTCGTTTTACAGTTTGCCATATGTTTAAAAGAAAGGCAGACAACTATGATGCAGATAAGGTCAGATTAAAGGTTTGAAGTAGGGCTGTGAATAAATACCCAAAAATTCGAAATTCGTCTCCGCATCCGAAAAACGAATAAATATCCAATATTAGAAAAAATGGATGCGGATATAGACATATCCGCACCCGAAAATTATCCGTTCGTTTTTTTCATTATTATAGCTTAAATTATGAGTATTTTAACATATTTGAATATATTAATTTATGATTTTGTAAAGTTGGAAGTCTACTAAACGCGTGCTAATTACTTAAAATTATATACTATCAACATGTTTATTTATTTTTAGCACTTTAGTAATCAATTGGGTTAAAAAAAACTTAATATTAAGCTAAAATAATTCATTTATGTTCATTGATTTATCGATCGTTGGCGGAGCGGATAAATATCCGATATCCGTCCGTATCCGCGGATGTAGATATCCGATATCCGAAAATGATTTCGGATGCGGATATACCACTATTCGCATCCGAAAGTATCTGTTGACAGCCCTACATTGAAGGCATAAGCCACCATGCCAGCTCCAAACCAAAAGCATAAGCTACTATGCTGGCTTTACTCAATGGTCCAGACATCGCAAAGCCTCTAGACTGTAAGAACCTGTAACTTCCCCGGTAAGGAAAGAACGGATTGCTTTGAGAACAACACACATCGGAACACAAACAGAAGAACATTTCATTGTTTATTACAACAATTCCATTAGAATACAAGAATATACAAAGTATGAATAAATATTACACATTTGATATATATCAGAGATTTAAATACATTACTGCAGCGGAAAAATAATACAAAACATAACTGAAAGAAATACACGGATATAGAGCTTTCCGAATATCACTTCAGCTATATACCAGGATCCTGTGAATATAAATCTGCAAAATCAAAACTACTAGCTGTCCGTGTGGAAAATAGGGGCACTCAGAGTTAAGGTTAAAACAATAAACTCCAGGTCATTCATGTGACTGGTGTGAGAACTAAAACAGTTATTAATCCTTATTTTTAAAGTTCGGTAAATCAACGGACCACGCCGTATAACACGGAACGGGTTTTTACCCCAAGAATACCAGTGCATAAACAAACAATGCAATGCTAAATAAAGAACAATGAAGCTGTTATAAGACCCAAGTCCCATCACACAATGCAACGCAAGCCGGAGGATAGGGTTTTACCTTATAACAGCCAAATAATGCTTGATACGCGAAATTTAATCTTTTATTATTACTATAAGTGAAGAAAACAACTTCAAATATAAATGTATCAATCATAGGCGGCATGGGTACCATCTATCATGCCGTCACACTAGTTCTACAATTAAAACCGCAAAGGTCGTATTGGAAATTGGATTTCCGTCATGAGTCAAGACAAGTGGCAAGCTCCTCTCCATTCGAGACATTCTAGCAAATGCCTCAGGACCACACACAGCGATCCTTGGAACCTCCAAAGTCGGTCCTTTCTTACTTTTGAGGATTAGTATTCCTAAACACACGTTTCCCGGTCCTATAGGACCTATATCCGAGGCGCATCGCATTCCAACAACCATACAGGTAAAAAGTATATAAATGTCAGGGCTGGTAGGTCACTGACATCACCCATAGCTAGAAAGAAACGTCTTGCACTCCTTGGGTACTTATCCCGTTTTTGACTCATACCGAGGTGTGAGGCTCGCGAATTAACGTTGTACACAAAGCTATGCCACGCAGGCCGTGCTTTGATCATCAACCACAAGACTTTGTTTTTCAACAGAAGTCTTGATCATTTGCCACTTAGGCATGCCACACAGGCAATTCATACCGTGCGATTGATATCCATCAATATATAACCTCTGAGCTCGTGCGTCTCAGAGAAGGGCGTTAAGCAAGAGAATAAATTCTCCGCCGCCAAACAGATATATATTTAATAGGAATCAATCACACAGAATAAAATCCAATGTCAGACACACAGTACATTTACAAGTTCGTTCTGGGTCTGAACGAAACCAGAGGAACCTTATTCCTCGCATATCCATCGATCTCCAAGTACGTCTGGACGATCACCAACTGATTCCCTCCTCTTGGGTGTACAGCCCAATCAAGATCATCAATAATCATCCAAACGATGTGAAGACCTCTGGTCTTCAACTACCGTCTTCATCGTCGACTTATCGTCGAATCGGTTATTCAGAATGGGTATAAAACCGACCTTTCCAAATAACCCGCGTATATAATAAACAAGTGTTACACAAACGCAACATACGCCTCATTCCAATTCAGAGTATTCTTTTATTCAAATATTCACATTCTTAGGGAAAGGTTCCTATTAATTTTATCAAAGATAAATTCTTTTAAATTTATTCTTTAATCTTCCTTTGGTTATCATTTCAAACCATGTTAAGGTTTTCCAAACTAGTCGGGATTAGCGAACCACACCGAAGTAATTATTTATTTTATTTCCCAATCCCAACCTATTCATCCCATGGAGCAAAACTGGTAATACTCCATATCTAACACCACGGTGTTATCGGTAAATATTAATTACCATTTCACGTTCAAATCTAATTAAAGATTTAACTATCGCTTTGGAGAAAAACTGGTGATACTCCATTCTCGATCATTTCAATCTAATTAACGATTCATTAAAACTCCACTTAGTTTTAATCTTCCCACAAATCAATATCCTGTCTTTAACTAGGTTAAAGAACCAATGTCATCTAAAACACGGTTCATGATAAACCCAAAATCACATTCCATTGTTAATCGGGTTAAAGAACATGTGTTATTCAAAACACCGCTCACGATAAACCCCAAAAACCAATTTAAATTCAATTCCAATTAAATACTAATTAACTTGACAATTTCACTAAATCTTAATTAAAAAAAATATTCTTCTCTAAACTAGGTTCAAGAACAGTGTTATTTAAGACACCATTCACGACGAACCCAAAATCCCATTTGATATTAAATACAAGGCTGTGAATAGAAAATATATCGGCTTATATTCAATATCAAATTCTGAAATCAACAAATATCATATTGGAATAACGATATAAATATATATCTTCCAAATTCCTCCACAATATCCGTATAATCACAAAATCCAATATCGAAATATTCCGAAGATAATTTCAATTCAAATCCATTCCAATTCATATATTATGATTTTACACAAATTATAGATATTTTTAATAATTTTATCAAGGCCCGTACAATCGATTTCCAATAACGGTCGTCGAACTGCACTTACAACGACCTTTTCCAAATTTGATTTGGACATAATTCCAAATCCAACCGTTAGATTTCAAATTTCTAATATTCATTGGAAAGCTCTTTTCGATACGAACCCAACGGTTTCGGTTTCAGGAGAATCCGACGGTCGGATCTCCCGTAACGTCAATTCGAAGTCAATGGTCGAAATTCGCGAACTACCGCGGCGAGGCGCGTTCTATTCAGGCCATTTAGTATATATATATATATATATATATTATATATTTCGTCGCTTTCAATTCTAAACGTATTTTATAAATCGTTTAAATTCGTTTTTAAAAACGATTTCAACTTCATATTTAATTTTAAATCAAAATTGAATATTCAATATCATTAATGTATGAATGATAATATTTTCAAAACGATATATTTCAATAACTTCGTTATTCTATTCAACAAATGAATATTTTCTTCAACATATGAATTTTTTTTTTTCAACACATGAATATTTATTAATTCCTACTTACAATAAAAATGTGAATTCTATTGTATAAAATATTTCGTTCAACACATGAATAGTTTCAACACATGAATATTCTCAACACATGAGTATCGTCAACACATGACTATTTTTGTTATTTAATATATTTGATAAAATTGTGTTTTATATCGTTTGATTCTTAATCAGCCTCTAACCGTAAATTAGTAAGAGAACGATTCCCTAAGTATTAACCCCGAAGGCCGAAACCAACATCAGATCAATACCCAGGAAACCATTCATCTTAACTGATTTCCAATTAGTTTCAAATTTTATATACGATAAAGACGTGAATTTTATCGTTTAGAGATTTTTCTCAACACATGAATTTTCTTTTATTCAACACATGAATATATATTTTATTCAACACATGAATATTTATTCTATTCGACAAATGAATCTTTATTTTATAATATTCTTTAATTTTCCAAATTGGAATGAGGCCCAATCAATTACCATATAATGTTAATTATATGGATTCCATACAACACATGTATATAATAGCAATGATAAATAATCAACCATCATCCAAAGTGCACTACACAACTGTCTGTCAACCTATCGATTGACATACAACTAAACAATCGGGATTAGTGTACATCAAATATCATCCCAACACCCGTGTGGGGTTTCAGTCAACAAACACAGATTTTTATTTGTGCAGTTGGGCGATGTGTAAAATTTATCGTCCCAATCAATATCCTTCAAATGGGTGTACATAAACAAATCGTTCGATTTGTAAATGAATATTTATTTATTCACATTCACGTTAAATTTATATTTTTAACGATAAATAATTTATGTCAACACATGAATATATTTCCATCTATTCCACATCACAATCAATTTTCACAACACAACAAAATCAAACAAGTCGTCCATGGTCTGTGGACGACGGGTGTTAGGTGCTGCAAAGCACCGTCTGCATCCTAGTATATATTTTTAACTAGAAAACAAGAATTAAAGTGAGAAGTTCTCACCAAGAGCTAAACCCAACTCTGCGACTCTTCGTATGTAGGAAATCTTCGCCGCTCGCCTTTTGTCACTTTCGTCGTCCGGATATGCTACATATATAAAAATCACAATTTTATTATGCTATGGTATAAATGAAAATCATACCTTTACATAACTATAAATCTAATCTTTTCTTGTTTAAAAATATAATCTTTTTTATTACAAAAATATGATCTTTTCTATAACAAAAATTCCATCTTTTAAAATTTATTCTTTTCTATTACAAAATCGTATTTTTACTTTGCTAAAATATATATAAAAATCATATTTTTATTTGCTAATTTATAAATAAAAATCAAATTTTTATCACGGCGTACATAGAATAAAAATCATATTTTTACTCTACTTCCATATAAGTAAAAAATCATATTTTTAATAACATAAATAAATAAAAACAATAATAAAACTCACATGAGGTGTTGGATGACGGAGGAGGCTCGGGGAAGGGCTGAAACAGGCCGGAGAAAAAAATGTATGCACTGAAAATTTTAAAATAGGTTTTTTTTTTGCCAAATGGGGGTCCACGGAGGCGCTGGGAGGTGGTGGTGGTTCGGCGCGGGGTGCTGGAGGTGATGGGGTGGTTCGTCGGTCGTGGTGGGACCTGGAATGGCGGCGGCGGCCTGAAATTGGGGGTTAGGGTTTCTATGGAGGTTGCGTTGGAAGTGGAGAGAGGAGGGATGGCCGGAGGGGTTCAGCGCGGTGGGGGAGAGGCCAGGGATGGTCGGCCGACGGTGCTGGTGGGGCGCGCTCCACTTGGCGATGGCGATTCCGATCTGAAAGGGGGGGGGGATTTGGGGATTACGGGGTCAACGGTTATTTTTATAAGTGAGGGAGAGAGAGTGTAGGTTAGGTTATATAATATATATATATATATATATATATACATATTTAATTTAATTTATTCTAAAAAGTTACTTTTTTTATTTGATCTCCAATTCAAACTCAACGACTGTCGCCTCTAGCTAATTACCCCCATTTCGAACACAATGGGATATTTTTCGTTAGTCAATTCTATCGTTTCGATCAGTTTTGATTTAAATTAAAATATGATTCAATATATATTCAGTTTAAACGTGAATTTCAATTTACCAAGGTCACATACGGACTCTAAAAATTCCAGAAAAATTATTTCTAGCTTCGTATTGACGATACAGTCCTAACAAAACTAATTTCATCAAATTCTGAGACCGTTTGAAAAATGGCTATTTTCCAGTCGATCGAAATTGACTGAAACTGTTAAAACACGTTTTCTTTTGCCATGCTCACATATTGATTCAGAAAATTATGAATTCTGGAATCTAGCAATAACTTGACATCCTGTATCCAACAAAAGTGGTTTCATCCAAAACAGAGGTCGTTTGCAAAATTTCCATTTCTAAGGGCCAGAATTCCACAGCGACTATTCTGAATTTTCAATTGGACATAACTTTTTATTCCCGCTATGAAATTTAAATTTTTCGGATTCGTTGGAAAGATATTTTCAAATAGATTCCAATATTTTTTGGTTTCGCTAAAATCCGGTTTATTTTGAATCCTGTACATTCATTTGAACTTTGAAATCGAATTTTCAAACTACCACGCCATTTCAGGCTCGTTATATAATTAAAATAAATTTATTCATTCTAACTTCGTCGATAATAAATTTTTATTCGTTATTATTTAAAATAATTCATTTTAAATATTCAAAATTCATTAAAATCGCCAAAATAAAAATTTTAAATTGCTCAGAATTTCCGGGTTGTTACATTCTCCCCCACTTAAAATCTTTTCGCCCTCGAAACAAAGCTGAAAGTTTATTTACTAATCAACTCAACTTCCATTATTTTCATTACGGCTTAAGTTCTTCAACTTTTCAGTTTCTAAGAACTTTTCAAATTTTTCAAAAATTTGGCTAACACCCTAAATTTTCGAAAAATTTCGCCATAACCTCCCCTGCACCGGGAGCATCGGGATATTTCAAATAGCCTACCAGGGCCCGCACCAATCCAAAAGAAAAAGCAAGCGGCTAGCCAATCGGCTCATAAAATCATCAAAACCCCAAGAAATACAATAAACATGTACCTATTTGTCGGGCAAACAATTTTTTTCCTCTGCTCTAGCCTCCTTGCTATGACCTGTTCAATGTATATACATGCACATGCATGCAATCGTAATCAATTTTCAATTCAGTTCTAAATTTGGTTCCATTAGGCTAAATGGTTCAAAATTTTAATAAATGAAACCAATAATCAAACAACACAATCAGTAATCAATTAGTGGATTATCGTTTCAAATTCATAATTTTGACATATATATACAGAAAATCATGTTTTTGATGCCAAATCACAACAATAAACCTATCTAGTTTTGATTTTCACACCAGTCTGATGGAAATACGTAGATATCCCACTTTTCGAAACTCAAACACAAATGCTGATGATGTCTAGACTATCATCAGGATCATCTCCGGGCGACTAGAGTGTGACTCAATATCTATCCAGTATATTAAAATTTCGAATATACGTGCATGACGCGTATATGCAAAATCTTTATATACTCGATTGTCTAAATTCAATACAAATAAAATATTCAAATACATACAAAATGGTTTAAATTTTCAAAACAAAACTTGTTTTCATTTTTATTTTAAAAATAACACTCTTTCGACTTGCTCTAGGATACTACTGATCTCATCTCTAACGAGCCATTCTTATTGGACATTACTAGTCAAATCTTTGATGAATTCTTTCGTTTGGTTCTAACGTTTCTTGTTCTCGAGCTCTGTAAACCAGAGCTCTGATACCAAACTGTGACGACCTGAACTTCCCCATGAAGGAAAGCCCGGATTGAATTGAGGACAAGACGAATCGGAACACAACAAACCCAACGGTTCCGGTTTCAGGAGAATCCGACGGTCGGATCTCTCGTAACGTCAATTCGAAGTCAATGGTCGAAATTCGCGAACTACCGCGACGCGACGCGTTCTATTCAGGCCATTTAATATATATTATATATATTTCGTCGCTTTCAATTCTAAACGTATTTTATAAATCATTTAAATTCGTTTTTAAAAACGATTTCAACTTCATATTTAATTTTAAATCAAAATTGAATATTCCATATCATTAATATATAAATGATAATATTTTCAAAACGTTATATTTCAATAACTTCGTTATTCTATTCAACAAATGAATATTTTCTTCAACATATGAATATTTTTTTTTCAACACATGAATATTTATTAATTCCTACTTACAATAAAAATGTGAATTCTATTGTATAAAGTATTTTGTTCAACACATGAATAGTTTCAACACATGAATATTCTCAACACCTGAGTATCGTCAACACATGACTATTTTTGTTATTTAATATATTTGATAAAATTGTGTTTTATATCGTTTGATTCTTAATCAGCCTCTAACCGTAAATTAGTAAGAGAACGATTCCCTAAGTATTAACCCCGAAGGCCGAAACCAACATCAGATCAATACCCAGGAAACCATTCATCTTAACTGATTTCCAGTTAGTTTCAAATTTTATATACGATAAAGACGTGAATTTTATCGTTTAGAGATTTTTCTCAACACATGAATTTTCTTTTATTCAACACATGAATATATATTTTATTCAACACATGAATATTTATTCTATTCGACACATGAATTTTTATTTTATAATATTCTTTAATTTTCCAAATTGGAATGAGGCCCAATCAATTTCCATATAATGTTAATTATATGGATTCCATACAACACATGTATATAATAGCAATGATAAATAATCAACCATCATCCAAAGTGCACCACACAACTGTCTGTCAACCTATCGATTGACATACAACTAAACAATCGGGATTAGTGTACGTCTGTAATGATTCGGGTTTTTGAGATCTTGGTTATCCGATATACAACACATATCGAACATCCAAGGATCGAAAATACCCCTAGTTAATGAAAGAAATTAGAGGGTGAGGAAAGATAAGATAGAAACTTAGAATAGAAGAAGAAGAAGAACACAACATCAAAGTAAAATGAACCTCACAGCGGAACGAATAACATATAATATATATAACATAACTTGAAATATACATCTGTACTTTCCATTAAATGACTATTATAATATTATTTTATTATTAGAGAATCAAGAAGATTTCTTGGCGACTAATAAAAATGGCCGATTCTTTAACTCTTTCTTCTCGGAATGGATCTCATTCAACGTTATTTCCTTCTTCTTTGAATGGATCTCGCCCAAATTCCTTTCAATCTCTGAAAATTCCTGATTTGGTATCCATTCGATTTCAGAAGCGTTGTTTTCGTTGTGGAGATTGCAATCATCTCGCGAGGAATTCTTCGGAGCATAATATTGATGGTATATCGGATTATCGGAATAGAAATTGTTCGGATTTGGTAGGCGATTTTGGGCAAAATTGGGTAAAGATTCCAATTAATGTCGTAAGTCACTCGCAACATTTCCATTCAACTCTTAATCGTTCTTTTGCGGACATGGTGCGGCAACCTGTGATTGGTATGCCTAAATGGAATTCGGTCAAGGTTAATGCAGCTCGAATTAGAATAAATGAGGGTTCCAGAGTGTGTTATCGCTGTGGAGAATCGAATCATATAGCAAGGGAATGTAGGAATGGACTGAGATGTTTTAACTGTGGTGGAATTGGGCATCGGAAGTTCAGTTGTCCAATGAGTTTTACTGGAAAAACTGTGTGGGAACTGATGCACTTTAACTGTTTGAAGATATGCCTGAATATAATTGAACTCTTGGATTTATACGCTCGGGACTTTCAGGGTAGATTAAAAGGAGGTGATTAATTGCTATTGATGTTGGGATGGAATCTAGAAGGGATGGTGGATGAGATTCTGTGGAGCAAGAAGGTTGATCAAGGGAATGTTTTTCCTCCGTTGCCAAAGTCGTTGAATAGGAAAGAACATGCCTTTTCTTTCAGTTTGAATTTGGTTAAGCTACGCAGATTGTTTTCTGATCAATATATTAGTAACAATATGACGGCTTTTAGGCTGTTGGACAGGATCCTTGAGCATTATGATGCTTTAAATACTGCCATTATGAGTGGGTATAATGTTGTGGAGTTTCACACTGTTGCTGACAATGAGATTCCGGTATATGGCGGGTTGGTGGATAAAAACAAGACAGTGGAGGACATGGAGAAAGAAGGGTTTTGTTTTGAAGGAGAAATGATGAATGGTGTTGGCCTATACTGGGACTCGTTATATGATCCAATGACGTTGGATCCGGCTGTATTGAACTGCATGGGGCTTAATAATGATACACTGATAGTTGAGGAGTGTAATGGTGATCCAATGTCGTGGGATCCGGCTGTATTGAATTGTATGAGAATCGGAAATGATGCACTGTATGCTGATGAGTGTATTGGTGATAATTATGACAAGGATAGATAAGTGTTGATAGAGGTGGATGATTCTGACATGGGTGATGATGGTCAAGAGGGTGTTTCGGAAAGGAAAATTATTAGTGTTACTGAGAAAACTGATGATACTGTATGGGAAGTGGCAAATGATGTAGAGTTGTCGAACAACTTTGTAGTCTTGTCAGATGACGGTGAGGGGCTGGTATTGAGGAGTGAGGTTATGGACGACACTGAAATGTTGGATGAACGGAGGTATGACTATTTGCCGAGGAGAGGATTTAGGGTAAAGAAGTTTAAATATAATGCACTGCATCATAGAAAGGTCTTGAGCAACATTTGCCTGTCAAGGGACAAGGCGGTGAATTGCGTAAGAAAGAGTATGAGTATATGTTATAATGATAAAAAATCTGACATGGGAGTTGAGCGTGTGGCAAGGGAAAAGTTGGGTATGGTGGTGGATCGAAAGGTTGTCGCAGCAAGGCGTTTATTAAACATAGATTCTGAGTTTATGTTTTCTACAAATTATGGCTCATCCCTGAATCGTCATTTGATTAATTTTTCATGTGTAAATGGGTCCAGCATGGTGGTTATTAGTGAAGGGGATTCGAAGATTTGCTCATTAATATTGTGGCCGAGTTTCTGTTTATTTAGATGTGAGGACAGTTTACATCAATGCGAGAGACACACTAGTTTTGTTTCCAGCTCTTATGTTGCGGCAAGTGGTAATTCAAACAGCTTGCATGATGATGTATTGGAGCCCAGTGGCGTTTTATGTCAGAACAGTGATATTCCCTCCTCTTCGTCTAGAAGGGGAAGACATAGAAGAATAGTCCCTTGTTCTGGATTGGTTCGCCGCAGTGCTAGGATCAGATCTAGCTCCTCTCCATTCAGAGGTAAGTCCCTGGGTTCGGACGCTAGTAGTAGCAGTTCGACTTGGGGCTCAGGTATGACTCCGACTCTTGGTAGTGATTATACTCCTTTTGCTTTGGGTAGTCTTACTACTAGGCAGTTATTTCAGCTAGCCAATGATACTGCTTTTATTTTTTCTGATATTGAGGTTGATGCGGAGTACATTAGGAATAGGGAATTAGAGCGAGTTTCGTCTTTGAGGAGATGAGGATAGTTAGTTGGAATGTTAGGGGATTAAACGAACCTAAAAAATGTGATAAAGTTAGAACTTTTTTTAGAGATAATCACATTGATATCATTCTGTTACAAGAGACAAAAATTGAGTGTCCTGATTTTAGTTTTTATATGAGGTTAGGAGGGTCCATTTTTCGTAATTGGGTTTGTCTACCGGCAATAGGTATTGCCGGTGGACTTATGATTGGGTGGAAAGAGAACCAATATAAACTTGTACAAGAATCTATAAAGATACATTCCTTACATGTTGTTTTAACTACTCTTTCTGATAATTCAGCCTTATGCATTTCTAATGTGTATGGTCCTCACACAAAGTTAGAGAGGAGAATTTTGTGGGATGAAGTTTCAAATTTCAGAAATCATACCCCTAATCTTTGGATTGTTGGGGGGGGGATTTCAATGTTACTAGGTTTCTAGGGGAGAGATCACCCCGTGAAGGGGATTTCTCTGATATGGAGGAATTTAATTACTTTATTTTAAATAATAATTTGATAGAGATTCTGATGGATAATAGATTGTTTACTTGGTCGAATGTTCGTGATAATCCTTCTTTTGCTTTATTAGATAGATTCTTTATTAGCTCTGAGGTAGAGGATAAATTTTCAATTTGTAAAGTTAAGGGCTTACCTTTTTTACATTCTGATCACTGTCCTATCATCCTCACGTGTGACTCGAATATCGTTATTAGTAGCAGTTTTAAATTTGAGGAGATGTGGTTACTTGATCCTAGTTTTACCAAACTTGTTTCTGTTAAGTGGAAATCATTGTTTTATTTTAATAGTATGTATAGTGGTAATAGTGCGAAGATTTTTGTTGCTAAGTTAGGTAAACTAAGATTTTTCCTTAAGCGTGGAATAAATTTGTATTTGGTAGTGTAAGAATTAAGAAGAATAGGATTATGTGTGGGTTGTTAGATTTAGAAAAGATTAGTGAGTCTAGAATTATTAATTCCACTGAGAAGGATAAATATTGTAACCTTAGACAAGATCTCAAACAGATCTTAGAAAAAGAAGAGGTTATGTGGAGGCAAAGGTCCCGTATACAATGGATTAAGGAAGGAGATAACAACACGAAATTTTTTCATAGTATGGCGAATAAAAGGAGACGTGATAATTTAATTCATTCTATTATTATTAATGAGGTGGAATTAACTCTACAAAAGGATTTAAATGAAGCTTTCACCAATTACTATAAACAGATTTTTGGTTCAAAGATTAAGAGAAGAACAAATGTAAGATGGAATGAATTATATCCTTATGAAACTAGGATTAATCTTGACAGTTTAGATGAACCCTTTTATGAACAGGAGATTTGGAAGGCAATTTGTAACATGCCTAGTGACAAAGCTCCTGGACCTGATGGCTTTTCAGTTAAATTTTATAAGCAATTCTGGGAAGTCTTAAAGTTTGACATTATTGATTTATTTAATGAATTTTATAATGGGAAACTTCGCTTAGGTAGTTTTAACATTGCGAACGTTATCCTTATTCATAAGAGAGAGGGGGCTAATTCTCTTAAGGATTTTAGACCCATCTCTCTTATTAATTTTTCTGTCAAGATAATATCAAAGGTCCTAGCAAATAGGCTGAGTAGTAAGATGAATGACCTAATTGACTGCTCCCAAACCGCTTTTATTAAAGGTAGAAATATAGTGGATGGAGTGGCAGCGGTACAGGAATACATTAATGCCTGTTGTAAGAATAATATATCATGTGCCATTTTGAAGTTAGACTTTGAGAAGGCATTTGATTCAATAGATTGGGATTTTATATGTGAATTATGTCTCGCTAGGGGTTTTAGTGTTAGATGGACAAACTGGATCTTGTTATTTCTCAAGTCGGGTTGTTCCAATATTGTTGTGAATGGGGTAGTGGGTAAGAAGATACAATCTAAAAGGGGACTTAGACAAGGAGATCCCTTATCGCCTTTTCTGTTTAATTTAGCGGCCGATGTATTCTCTAGAATAATTAAGAGAGCAGAGAGATTAGGTGTCCTTGGTAGAGTAGGAAATGAGGAATTTAATAATGAACTATCGATACTTTAATTTGCAGATGATACACTATTATTTTCTTCCTATTTGCCTGAGCATATCATTGCTCTCAAGTTTATTCTTTACTGTTTTGAAATGTTATCCGGTCTTAGAATTAATTTTGATAAAAGTGCAGTAATGGTCCTTAATGATTTTAACAATGTTGAGTCTTTAGTAGCTAGTACTTTGAACTGTTCGACTATGAAATTTCCTTTTGATTATTTAGGTTTTAAGATAAGACCTTCGAAGCTTAAGAAGGAAGACTGGATAGTCATCATTGATAAGATTAGTAATAGATTATTGAGTTGGAACAATAGATTCCTGTCTAGAGCAGGTAGATTAGTTTTAGTTAATTCAGTCCTATCAGCTATTCCCTCTTACTGGATGGCTGTTCATCAATTTCCTAAATGGGTCATTGAGAAGATTGATAGGGTTAGACGAAATTTTTTTTGGAATGGTGATTATAGTTGTAGAGGCTATAAATGTCTAGTTAACTGGGATATGTGTTGTAAATCTAAGATAGAGGGGGGCCTGGGGATCATAAATCTACATAATTTTAATTCTGCTTTACTTGGTAAATGGTTATGGAAATATAGATGTCTAGAAGTGAAGGCTTCCTGGAAGTCTATCGTTTCCAAATCTTATTATTCACGAGGAGAGTTTTTTATAGAAAATAGTGGTGGTTGGGATAATAGGTTATCTCACTTTTGGAAATCAATTTTGAATTGTTTTGACTTTTTTAAATTAGGGTGCAAAGTGGTAGTACATTCAGGAAATCTAACTTATTTCTGGCACGATGCCTGGATATCTATAGTGCCGCTTAAAATAGAATTTAGCAAGCTGTTTAACATTAGTAGTTTTAAGAATGCTCTAATTATGGATGTTTACAAAGCAGATTTAGATCCTCCATGGGAGTTTTCATTTGATAATATTCTAGAGGAAGATTCATTAAGACAATTGGCCTTACTTATAGCTAAATTAGCATTGTACCACTTGGACGAGAATAGTGACTCTTTTAGCTGGGGTATAGGAAAAAATTTAGTTTTCACTGTTAATACTATGTATAGTTTTATTAATTTTTCTGGTGTTTCATTATATCCCTTTAAATTTATATGGAAATCTAATTCTACACCTAAAGCAAAGTTTTTAATGTGGTTGATCATTCATAAGAAGCTTAATACGATTGAAATGTTAAAAAGAAAAAATGTTATTTTTAATGTAAAATGTTGTTTTTGTAATACTGATGAGGAGGATGTAGATCACTTATTTTTCTCTTGTAATTTTACCTTTTTTATTTTTAATATGATTAGTAGGATTTTTTCCTTTGAATGTTTTAATTCTTTTAATAGTTGTATTGATTATTGAAATTGTCATAGACTACGATACAATTCTAAACAGAAATACATATTAGATACATTAGTAATTTTCATATGTTGGTTCATTTGGGTTGAGAGGAATCAGAGAATCTTTCATTCAACTTATGTTTCTAAGGATAATTTAATAATCAACATAGTAAATTTTTGTTTGTTTTGGATGTCTAATTCGCGCTATAAACTTTTTGGTGAAGTGCAATTTGAGAGTTTTCTGTTCAAGGTTAGATTAAATCTGAGCTTATTCATTCGTATTAATAGTTATTTTAGATGTACTAGCTATCGTTTGGGTTGCTGATTTCTTTTTCCTTGGGATGATAATTATCTCTTGATTATTAGTTTTTTATTCCTTCTTCTTTATACATGTATATATGGATATATGTACATATATATATATATATATGTATATATATATAAATAGTCATATATTCATATATAGATGTAAGTTACTGATATTTTTGTCTTAGTTTTTCAGATTACAGGTTGTAGATGTGATGGTAGAGCTCTTGGAGATGCTGTTTGGATTGATCATTATTGACTTGCTTTGGATGTATTAGTGTATGAGGAGTTGAGTTGTTTGTATTTTTTGGTGATTTGTTACATCACCTTTTTGCACATAGTTGGTTATATGTTTGGGAATAGATATACTTCTTATCGGGTGGTGGCCTTGCCAGAATTCGATAACGAAGTATGATGGGTAGTGGCCTTGCCGGAACTCATCTATCTATTTTCCCTTACATTACTGAGCGAGACTTCCGTTTTGGTTTGTATTTGGATATTTGTATCACTTCATTTCCTTTTCTTATATATATATATATATGTGTGTGTGTGTGTGTGTGCTCTCTTCCTTTTGGAAGATCACACATTTTTTGCTCAAAAAAAGAAATATACATCTGTACTTGAATATACATCATTATCAAAGTACAACACTTACAACACAGCGGAAATAAACAATAGCTCTATGATCGTGAAGCCACCTGCTCCAGCTCTTCAAGTATCTGTAAATCCCGACTACTTGACTGCCCGTACAAATTTAGGCACCCAAGAGTTTAGGGAAAACAAGACAAAATAAACTCCGGGTCAGTCATGGGACTGGTATGAGTAAAACAGTTTGAGACATTAAACGATATCTCATAAGACCACGCCGTATAACGAAACGGGTTTTTCCCTTATGAGAATCCAAAATATCTTTACATCAAAAACCTTTGATATTATAATAATGTCTATCAACCACAATATAATAATCATCTAGCAGAAACGCTTTCATCTCACGTTCTACATATATTGTATACAATCAAACTGCAAGCATGTATTGGGTAATGGATTTCCAACTATGACAAGGTATGGAACCACCTTTCGCTAGTGTACCTCTAGAGAGGAATACACTGGGTTCAACAAGAACATCTTGCAACCCGGTCACACATGACCGACCACTCATTTCGCTTGAGTGTGTCGAATGTATATCACCAACGGTTGGGATTAGCAACCGTTTCCCGAATGGGACAGCATCAACAATAGATTTTTAGAAGTAAATGAAACTCTAGTTCAGGTGATTATACACCCTAATAGGTGCGACCTACATAGCCATGCTACCTGCCTGATTTCTGTCATTTACCGGTTGATGAGGCTTGAGGTTACGCTTTATCATCACATCAGATTCACTTCGAATGCCACATTGTCAGATCCATCGAAAATCACTAATTGACGTCTACAACAGTACATTACGTGTTAGCTAAAGAAGTTTCCTTCTCCACTTCCACTCTTGGTACGGTTGAAGAAATTAATGTACGTGACCTTTCTGGAAATACTCTGTCAGACATTCATCCATACAAGTCATCCAGGAACAGGATGAACCGAAGGTACTATTCAGTACATCCATCTTAGGCACTGTTATCTAAGACTTATACAATAGCCCTTGCACTTTACTCTATCTTCAATTTTCTTTGGCATATATGATTCGCAACGCTTATGCCAATACAGAGTGGTTTTTTGGATAATAATCCAACTGGTCTCTCCATATTAACAACGTTAAAATGGTCAAAACTTCGATAGTCTGTGATTTATCCATCAAAGAAAAACAGGTGTGCAAACAACGATATTATTTCGAGGAGGAAATTATATCGATCAATCATCATTCAACATTTATCTCTTTATTTCATAAATTTACTTATCTCCTGTTTCCATATATTCTAAATTCTTATTTTCTATTTATCAGAAAACATTTCTGATTCTCGTTTTGAAAACATTTCCAAAACTTCTTAATTGGGATTTAAACAGATGTTTAAAACTATATTGCGATGATGACTCAAACCACTATACTAAATTACTAAATCCACTTAATCACTTCACACTCGAACCGTAACCATTTCTTAATTAAAACGCAGTCAATCAAGTTGGGGTATAGCTACCTCTCAGACCTTAACTAAACCACCTTTCAAATCTCGAAATAGATAAGATTCACCTTTTTAACTCTTTAACACTTCCTTACGAACCCTCGGATTCTATTTACGAACCCCCTTCTTTTACAAGTTTACGTGATTATAACAATGGTGTTATAATCTCCTGCATCCGAAATATATTATCTTTAATATGACTTTTATTTCCTAACTCGAATAATATAATGACAACTAATTTATTTACTCTTATTCGGTTAACTCTAATCTATAACTCTTATTTGAATAACTCCCACCTAATAATTCTTACTGGATTAACTCTTATTCGAATAACTTATATTCGATTTGCTTACTTTCGAATACTTATATTCGATAATCTCTTTCTTCGAATAAATCTTATTCAATTTAACTCCTGTCGAATAACTAGATTCGATCAACTCACTTCGAATATTTCTGATTCAATTATCTCACTTCGAATATCTTTGATTCGATTATCTCACTTCGAATATCTCTGATTTGATTATCTCACTTCGAATATCTACTATTGGATTATCTCACTTCGAATATCTCTGATTCGATTTACTTCTTCGAATAACTAAATTCGATTAACTCATTTCAACTCTATTCGAATAAACTAAATTCGATTAACTCCATTTGAATAACTCTAGTTCGATTTAACTCTATTCAATAACTCTAGTTCGATTTAACTCTATCGATTAACTCTAACTGATTAACTCTAACGGTTTCACTCTAACTAGTTTAACTCTAACCGATTAACTCTAACTGGTTTAACTCTATGGTTTAACCTAACTGGTTAACCCTAATGGTTTACTCTAACTGATTAACTCTTTGTCTTTATTCAGTTTCAAACATCGATGTTGAAATCGATTCTTACTTCTTTATATAAGTCCTGACTTATTTATTCTATTTATCCAAATGATAAATTTTTAACTTAATTTATAAATATCATTTATAAATCAATCTGCTCCTTTTATCTGTTTACTTCTTCATATATAAGTTCAGACTTATATATATCTATTTATCCAAAGATAAATATTTCCTTTATAATCTATTTATTTCTAAATGCCTTTCCCAATATTTCCTTTTTAATCCTATTTGTAAATGGTTTACAAATATTTCCTTTTCAAATTCTATTTGCAAATGATTTGCAAATATTTCCTTTTAGGGTTCTATTTCCAAGTATTTCCTTTATTAACCTTATTTATTTATCCTAAGTATTTCCTTTATAAATATCTTATTTTATTTTCTAAATAAATATTCCTTATATTTTATCTTATTTATTTAACAAATAAATATCTCCTTTTCTTGTTCTATTTATTTAACAAATAAATATCTCCCTTTCTTATTCTATTTATTTAACAAATAAATATCTCCCTTTCTTATTCTATTTATTTAACAAATAAATGATCCTTTCTTATTCTATTTATTTAACAAATAAATAATCCTTTTCTTATTCTATTTATTTAACAAATAAATAACCCTTTCTTATTCTATTTATTTAACAAATAAACAATCCTTTTAATAACTTATTCTATTTCCTAAGTCAATATCTCTTTTATAACTTATTTACTTAATAAATAAGTATCTCGTTTAACATCTCCTATTTATTTAACCAATAAATATCTCATTTATAAGATCTTATAATTTTATAAATATTCCCTTTTCTTTATAAATATTTCATTTATAAAGATTTCCCCTTTCTATATAATTTCACCTATAAAGATTTCTATTTATAAATATTTCATTTATAAATATTTCCTTTATAAACATTTCATTTATAAAACCCTTTTGACTTTATAAATATTTTATTTTCAAATACCATTTGAAAATTCCCCTTTTTCACATTCCGGTATGTTATGGTGTTTAACATATCAAGTCATGATGTCAAATATCGTCCATACACATATAATCAACAACAGATTATAAACCACGTCATATATCACAATATATGAAAATAATAAAATAGCTGTTGAGGAATCCAGTCGGATTCCTCCAACCTATTTCTCTGCATCCACAGATGTTACACAATAAAATCAACATCACTTTCAGTTCCATATGATATATTATGTTAAACAGAATCAATATAGAAATTCAACTAACTGACTAGCAGTTCAATCAAACAATCAACACATAGTCAATCAGCCAATATTTAACAGTTCTAAAAAAAATACAACATGAAATTATAAACTGTTCAGAGTTGGTGAGTTTTACTCACATTGGACGATCATTGTTAATAAAAATAACCATCGCTTGATTCAGACAGACAATTTATTTCGCTATAAATTGTAACGAGCTCTGTTTCACTCCCGGTCAGTTCCATGGTGTAGCCACCGTCCATACGATCCCAACGCAACTTACGGTTCGTCAATTTGATAATGTATGAACGAGATATTTCTTTTACAAGTTTGAACTAAATTAAATAAAAACTTTGGACTTTATTCTCAAATGGGCCTTGCCCTTTTACCTCAAGCCCAATACCAACTCCCAAGCCCAAACCCGCATATGGCACCCTTCTTCCCAAATCACAAACTACGCTTCACTTCCTAAATGGCCAAAACCGAACCACTTCTCTCCTTTCAAATCCCCTTTTCCAGTACATTTAAAATCAAACCAAAATTACCAAATTGATCCTCTTTACAATCTCCATAAACTCCTACCACTTTTGCACAGTTCGATTCTTCTTCTCATTCCAGAAAAATCAGAACTGCAAGTCATTTGCACAGCTTCTTCCACTTCGTTCTCCACTGTTTCTTCACTAAACTTTGCAAAATCTTCACCATTTACTTCCTCTTTGAGTTCTCCTTTCCGCCATACCACCCTCCTTGACCTCGACGTTGCCTCCATTGTCGTGACTTCCGACAGAACACGCAACCCCAGGGAAACTAGCGACATTCACTTCCACCGAAGCCTACAAAAATCACACCAACGAACCCCATTTCACTTCATAAACCCAATAAAAAAACTTGAAATTCATGAATCAATGTCTGAAACCCATGAACGATGAAAACCCTAACTCACGGATGCAACCAGACATCAAACCAGTATGGGTTCGGACACCACGAAATTGGTACTGCCTTGTAGAGCAAGGTTTCAACATCTCCAATATACAAGTTTCTACATTTAAGGAATTTATTTTGAATTCTTTGGATTTATTTTTTTCTGATACTTTTGCTGTGCAAAATTAAGGACGGCGGATTCATTTTGTTTATAAAGTGGAGGATGAGGTTGAGAAAGGATACACGTGGCCATGGTTTTAATCACAATTAGCTTAGGATATTTTTTTTAATTATTTTGTTTAATTATTAATGTCACACTCATCTTTAAAAATTCCTGTGATCACTCATGGTACCCAAAAATCACGGAAATTGACATGCCACTAGAGTTTGACATTGTGGACCCAACGAAACTGGTTTCGTCGAATTCCGACTTCGTATGCTCAAACAACGTATTTTTAACCATCAAAATACTGACTGTTCTTCACATAAAAATCCCGTACGGCCACATACTGACTTCAAAAATCACGGATATTGAAATCTAATAATAAATTGACATTTCGAATCCAACAAAATTTGTTTCGTCGAATTCTGAGGTCGTATGAAAAAGTGGCTATTTTTAAAGCCCTATATAGCCCTTTTAAATATATAAATATATTGAAAAACAATTAAATTAAATATTTATAAATAAATATTATCGTATATATTCACAGTGGAATACCATACAGCTTTAGAAAATCTTATATGGATTTCTAACTCGATATTTCAAATCTGGGTCAACCCGATATTCAATTTATATTGACATTCCTTTTAAAAATATAAATAATTCCTTTATAAATTATAAAGGAATTCCACAGCGACTTTTCTGAAATTTGATTTGGACGTAAATCAAAATCTACCCGACGAAATCCAGATTTTCCTCTTCCATTAGAAAAATATACTTCACCAGCTCCCAACGTTTCTTGTTTAACAGAAATCCGATTTAAAACGGCTTCTGTATATATCCAGTTGAAGTTCAAATTGCCAAATCGCGAACTGCAGCGCCATTTCGAGCTCGATTTTAATTATAATATATATTTTACGTTCAACTGTCGTTGTTTAATATATTCGTCAATATATTTCAATATAAACTGAATTATATATATATTTCAACTGTCCGGTTTTCACAACATTTTGAATTCTGTTATTTCTGATTATTCCGGAAATATATTATCCTGTTATTTATATTAATTAAATATAAATATTATTAAATTTTGGTTATCGATCTCGCCAACTCGATAATTAATATTTAAATAAATTAATTATCTGATAGCTAAAGTGCGGGTCATTACAACGTCAAATATCATCCCAACACCCGTGAAGGGTTTCAGTCAATAAACACAGATTTTTATTTGTGCAGTTGGGCGATGTGTAAAATTTACCGTCCCAATCAATATCCTTCAAATGGGTGTACATAAACAAATCGTTCGATTTGTAAATGAATATTTATTTATTCACATTCACGTTAAATTCATATTTTTAACGATAAATAATTTATTTCAACACATGAATATATTTCCATCTATTCCACATCACAATCAATTTTCACAACACAACAAAATCAAAAAGTCGTCCATGGTCTGTGGACGACGGGTGTCAGGTGCTGCTAAGCACCGTCTGCATCCTGGTATATATTTTTAACTAGAAAACAAGAATTAAAGTGAGAAGTTCTCACCAAGAGCTAAACCCAATTCCGCGAGTCTTCGTATGTAGGAAATCTTCGCCGCTCGCCTTTTGTCACTTTCGTCACCCGGATACGCTACATATATAAAAATCACATTTTTATTATGCTATGGTATAAATAAAAATCATACCTTTACATAACTAAAAATCTAATCTTTTCTTGTTTAAAAATATAATCTTTTCTATTACAAAAATATGATCTTTTCTACAACAAAAATTCCATCTTTTCTATTATAAAATTTATTCTTTTCTATTACAAAATCGTATTTTTACTTTGCTAAAATACATATAAAAATCATATTTTTATTTGCTAATTTATAAATAAAAATCAAATTTTTATCACGGCGTACATAGAATAAAAATCATATTTTTACTCTACTTCTATATAAGTAAAAAATCGTATTTTTAATAACATAAATAAATAAAAACAATAATAAAAACTCACATGAGGTGTTGGATGACGAAGGAGGCTCGAGGAAGGGCTGAAACAGGCCGAAGAAAAAATGTATGCACTGAAAATTAAAAAAAATAGGATTTTTTTGGCCAAAAGGGGGTCCACGGAGGCGTTGGGAGGTGGTGGTGGTTCGGCGCGGGGTGCTGGAGGTGGTGGGGTGGTTCGCCAGTCGTGGTGGGACCTGGAATGGCGGCGGTGGCCTGAAATTGGGGGTTTTGGTTTCCTTGGAGGTTGCATTGGAAGTGGAGAGAGGAGGGATGGCCGGAGGGGTTCAGCGCAGTGGGGGAGAGGCCAGGGATAGTCGGCCGACGGTGGAGGTGGGGCGCGCGCCCCCTTGCGATGGCGATTCCGATCTGAACGAGGGAGGGGGGAGATTTGGGGATTACGGGGTCAACGGTTTTTTTTATAAGTGAGGGAGAGAGAGTGTAGGTTAGGTTATATAATATATATATATTTAATTTAATTTATTTTTAAAAAGTTACTTTTTTTATTTGATCTCCAATTCAAACCCAACGACTGTCGCCCTTAGGTAATTACCCCAATTCCGAACACAATGGGATATGTTTTGTTAGCCAATTCTATCATTTCGATCAATTTTGATTTAAATTAAAATATGATTCAATATATATTCAGTTTAAACGTGAATTTCAATTTACCAAGGTCACATACGGACTCTAAAAATTCCAGAAAAATTATTTCTAGCTTCGTATTGACGATACAGTCCTAACAAAACTAATTTCGTCAAATTCTGAGACCGTTTGAAAAATGGCCATTTTCCAGTCGATCGAAATTGACTAAAACTGTTAAAACACGTTTTCTTTTGCCACGCTCACATATTGATTTCGAAAATTATGAATTCTGGAATCTAGTTATAACTTGACATCCCGAATCCAACAAAAGTGGTTTCATCGAAAACAGAGGTCGTTTGCAAAATTTCCATTTTTAAGGGCCAGAATTCCACAACGACTATTCTGAATTTCCAATTGGACATAACTTTTTATTCCCTCTATGAAATTTCAATTTTTCGGATTCGTTGGAAAGATATTTTCAAATAGATTCTAATATTTTTATTTTCGCTAAAATCCGGTTTATTTTGAATCCTGTACATTCATTTGAACTTTGAAATCGAATTTTCGAACTAACGCGCCATTTCAGGCTCGTTATATAATTAAAATAAATTTATTCGTTCTAACTTCGTTGATAATAAATTTTAGCCGTTATTATTTAAAATAATCCATTTTAAATATTCAATATTCATTAAAATCACCAAAATAAAAAAATTGAATTGGCTCAGAATTTCCGGGTTGTTACATTCTCCCCCACTTAAAATCTTTTCGTCCTCGAAAAGTAACGAAGCTGAAAGTTGTTTAACTAATCAACTCAACTTCCATTATTTTCATTACGGCTTAAGTTCTTCAACTTTTCAGTTTCTAAGAACTTTTCAAAAATTTGGCTAACACCCTAAATTTTCGAAAAAATTCGCCATATCCTCCCCTGCACCGGGAGCATCGGGATATTTCAAATAGCCTCCCAGGGCCCTCACCAATCCAAAAGAAAAAGCCAAGCGGCTAGCCAATCGGCTCATAAAATCATCAAAACCCCAAGAAATACAATAAACATGTACTATTTGTCGGGAAAACAATTTTATTCCTCTGCTCTAACCTCCTTGCTATGACCTGTTCAATGTATATACATGTACATGCATGCAATCATAATCAATTTTCAATTCAGTTATAAATTTGGTTCCATTAGGCTAAATGGTTCAAAATTTTAATAAATGAAACCAATAATCAAACAACACAATCAGCAATCAATTTGTGAATTATCGTTCCAAATTCATAATTTTGAGATATATACAGAAAATCATGTTTTTGATGTCAAATCACAACAATAAACCTATCTGGTTTTGGTTCTCACACCAGTCTGATGGAAATATATAGATATCCCACTTTTCGAAACTCGAACACAAATGCTGATGATGTCTAGACTATCATCAGGATCGTCTTCGGGCGACTATAGTTTGACTCTATATCTATCCAGTATATTAAAACTTCGAATATACGTTCACAACGCGTATATGCAAAATCTTTATATACTTGATTGTCCAAATTCAATACAAATAAAATATTCAAATACGTACAAAATGGTTTAAATTTTCAAAACAAAACTTGTTTTCGTTTTTATTCTAAAAATAACACTCTTTCGACTCGCTCTAGGATACTACTGATCCCATCTCTAACGAGCCATTCTTATTGGACATTACTAGTCCAATCTCTAATGAATTCTTTCGTTTGGTTCTAACGTGTCTTATTCTCGAGCTCTGTAAACTAGAGCTCTGATACCAAACTGTGACGACCCGAACTTTCCCGTGAAGGAAAGCCCGGATTGACTTGAGGACAAGACGAATCGGAACACAACAAACCCAACGGTTCCGGTTTCAGGAGAATCCGACGGCCGGATCTCCTGTAGCGTCAATTCGAAGTCAATGGTCGAAATTCGCGAACTACCGCGGCGCGGCGCATTCTATTCAGGCCATTTAATATATATAACATATATATTATATATATTTCGTCGCTTTCAATTCTAAACGTATTTTATAAATCGTTTAAATTCGTTTTTAAAAACGATTTCAACTTCATACTTAATTTTAAATCAAAATTGAATATTCCATATCATTAATATATAAATGATAATATTTTCAAAACGTTATATTTCAATAACTTCGTTATTCTATTCAACAAATGAATATTTTCTTCAACACATGAATTTTTTTTTCAACACATGAGTATTTATTAATTCTTACTTACAATAAAAATGTGAATTCTATTGTATAAAATATTTCGTACAACACATGAATAGTTTCAACACATAAATATTCTCAACACATGAGTATCGTCAACACATGAATATTTTTGTTATTTAATATATTTGATAAAATTGTGTTTTATATCGTTTGATTCTTAATCAGCCTCTAACCGTAAATTAGTAAGAGAACGATTCCCTAAGTATTAACCCCGAAGGCCAAAACCAACATCAGATCAATACCCAGGAAACAATTCATCTTAACTGATTCCCAATTAGTTTCAAATTTTATGTATGATAAAGACGTGAATTTTATCGTTTAGAGATTTTTCTCAACACATGAATTTTCTTTTATTCAACACATGAATATATATTTTATTCAACACATGAATATTTATTCTATTCAACACATAAATCTTTATTTTATAATTTTCTTTAATTTTCCAAATTGGAATGAGGCCCAATCAATTACCATATAATGTTAATTATATGGATTCCATACAACACATGTATATAATAGCAATGATAAATAATCAACCATCATTCAAAGTACACTACACAACTGTCTGTCAACCTATCGATTGACATACAACTAAACAATCGGGATTAGTGTACGTCAAATATCCTCCCAACACCTGTGTGGGGTTTCAGTCAACAAACACAGATTTTTATTTGTGCAGTTGGGCGATGTGTAAAATTTATCATCCCAATCAATATCCTTCAAATGGGTGTACATAAACAAATCGTTCGATTTGTAAATGAATATTTATTTATTCAAATTCACGTTAAATTTATATTTTTAAAGATAAATAATTTATTTCAACACATGAATGTATTTCCATCTATTCCACATCACAATCAATTTTCACAACACAACAAAATCAAACAAGTCGTCCATGGTCTGTGGACGACGGGTGTTAGGTGCTGCTAAGCACCGTCTGCATCGTAGTATATATTTTTAACTAGAAAACAAGAATTAAAGTGAGAAGTTCTCACCAAGAGCTAAACCCAACTCCACGACTCTTCGTATGTAGGAAATCTTCGCCGCTCGCCTTTTGTCACTTTCGTCGTCCGGATACACTACATATATAAAAATCACATTTATATTATGCTATTGTATAAATAAAAATCATACCTTTACATAACTAAAAATCTAATCTTTTCTTGTTTAAAAATATAATCTTTTCTATTACAAAAATATGATCTTTTCTATAACAAAAATTCCATCTTTTCTATTATAAAAATTTATTCTTTTCTATTACAAAATCGTATTTTTACCTTGCTAAAATATATATAAAAATCATATTTTTATTTGCTAATTTTTAAATAAAAATCAAATTTTTATCACGGTGTACATAGAATGAAAATCATATTTTTACTCTAGTTCTATATAAGTAAAAAATCGTATTTTTAATAACATAAATAAATAAAAACTCACATGAGGTGTTGGAGGATGGAGGAGGCTCGGGGAAGGGCTGAAACAGGCTGGAGAAAAAATGTATGCACTAAAAATTTTAAAAATAGGATTTTTTTTGGCCCAAAGGGGGCTCACGGAGGCGCTGGGAGGTGGTGGTGGTTCGGCGCGGGGTGCTAGAGGTGGTGGGGTGGTTCGCCGGTCATGGTGGGACCTGGAATGGCGGCAGCGGCCTAAATTGGGGGTTATGGTTTCTTTGGAGGTTGTGTTGGAAGTGGAGAGAGGAGGGATGGCCGGAGGGGTTCAGCGCGGTGGGGGAGAGGCCAGGGATGGTCGGCCGACGGTGGTGGTGGGGCACGCTCCCCTTGGCGATGGCGATTCCGATCTGAACGGGGGGGGGGGGATTTGGGGATTACGGGGTCAATGGTTTTTTTTATAAGTGAGGGAGAGAGAGTGTAGGTTTGGTTATATAATAATATATATATTTAATTTAATTTATTTCTAAAAAGTTACTTTTTTTATTCGATCTCCAATTCAAACCCAACGACTGTCGCCCCTTGCTAATTACCCTCATTCCGAACACAATGGGATATGTTTCGTTAGCCAATTCTATCGTTTCGATCAGTTTTGATTTAAATTAAAATATGATTCAATATATATTTAGTTTAAACGTGAATTTCAATTTACCAAGGTCACATACGGACTCTAAAACTTCCAGAAAAATTATTTCTATCTTCGTATTGACGATATTGTCCTAACAAAACTAATTTCATCAAATTATGAGACCGTTTGAAAAATGGCCATTTTCCAGTCGATCGAAATTGACTGAAACTGTTAAAACACGTTTTCTTTTGCCACACTCACATATTGATTCAGAAAATTATGAATTCTGGAATATAGCAATAACTTGACATCCCGGATCCAACAAAAGTGGTTTCGTCGAAAATAGAGGTCGTTTGCAAAATTTCCATTTTTAAGGGCCAGAATTCCACAGCGACTATTCTGAATTTTCAATTGGACATAACTTTTTATTCCCGCTATGAAATTTCAATTTTTCGGTTTCGTTGGAAAGATATTTTCAAATAGATCCTAATATTTTTGGTTTTGCTAAAATCCGGTTTATTTTGAATCCTGTACATTCATTTGAACTTTGAAATCGAATTTTCAAACTACCGCGCCATTTCAGGCTCGTTATATAATTAAAATAAATTTATTCGTTCTAACTTCATCGATAATAAATTTTTAACCATTATTATTTAAAATAATCCATTTTAAATATTCAAAATTCATTAAAATCGCCAAAATAAAAAATTTAAATTGGCTCAGAATTTCTGGGTTGTTACATATACCAAGCCTCTAGCATAAACATATTAATCACAAAACATAAAATATCATTAACATTTGTTAATGGATATGTTTATAACAAGGACTGTATGTGGTTTGTCAATGGTTAATCTTATTAACAAAAACATACAGCAATGAAATATAACAAGGACCATATTTAAGATATGCAATTTGGTTTGTCATTGCTTATATACGAACACATTAACATTGTAAAGTCCTATAATGTTATCAACAATATCATGCCAGAGAAGTTTAGATATCATGTACATAACCAATAATAACAATGTAAATGTTATTAACACATTATTTTATAATGTCAACGCTTATATCAACTTATATATTATCCTAACTAAAACACAAATTACAATTGAATCAATAACCAAATTGAGAAAATGAAAGAATATCTAGATGACTCAAACATTGTTGGAGAAAAATAATGAAGAACGACGACAAATCCTTGGATCAATTAATTTCGGTCACAATCTCATCATTTAATTCAATCATGAAAGCAAAATATATTAGAGAACAAAATGCCTAAACAGCCATAAATACCAGCGTCATTTTAGTGTTCTAGATCGATTCGAAAAACTCCTCTTCTTCTTGCTCACGTTCTGCAACGTTGCCATTTCTCTAACACCAGAAAAGTGTTGCAAATCCTCTTTTGTAACGCTTATAATCCGTTGTAGAATATCGTTTCTTCTTCATCTTCATTCTGTTCTCTGCAAGTTGCATCATTTGAATCAAAATAATAGAGTATTCTTGGTCGGATCAAAGTCGTACAAACTTTGAATTTGATTACGTTGTTCCAAGGCTTCATTGAATCCTGAAAGTCAATAGTTCGATAACTTGATAGTACTTTGTGGGCTGAATTATTGACTGAAAGAATTTATTCCATAGATCCTTGAAGTTTAAAGTACGACATTGCGATCCTCCCAGTCGTCTCGAACCGTGAATTATAGACAAAATCCTCAACAATTTTCAATAATAGCATCAACCATGGAGGTTCGAGTGCTCTTGAAGTCATGAATCAGCATTTAACTCGATTGAAATTTTTTAGGGAGATAATTTTACTCGTTGACAAGAGACGATGAAGTTCTTCCTAATCACAGTCAAAATTGTTTTACATTTTGGAAGATGGATTGGAAGTGATGCTGGAGGAAACTGCCACTGATAGTGTCGAATTAAAGGCGAATCATGCAATGAGCAAAGAGGATGATTTTGCTATGCAGAAGGCACGTTCTAAATGCACTATCTAATCCAGTCTACAACGCTCATAGGACTGTGGAAACTGCGAAGGCACTCTGGACTTCATTAGAAAGAATGTATCACATATCTGAGGCAAGTAATAAGAAATTTCTTATTTGTAATTTTATGGATTTCAAAATGGTCGCCAATAAGTCCATAGTTGGACAAGTAAGTAAAATCTTACTGTTGGTGAATCAACTTAAGGACGTTGACATATATCTCCCTGAATCTTTTGTTGTTGGAGTTATTATTTCAAGACTTCCATATTCGTGGAGTTATTATAAGAAAAAACTGAAGCATGCCAAAACAGATTATGATTTAGACGGTTTACAGCGTCATCTTTGCATTGAATAGGACTCACGTAAACGTGAACTAGACGATAATCTGCAAATTGAGTCTCATTCTAAGGCAAACAATGTTGAAATTAATAAAAAGTTAAAGCCTAAGAATAAGACACAGTTTAAGAAGAAAAATAACTCCAAGAACAATAAGAAGAAAGTACTTGTTTTTTTATAACAAGCCCAACCACTATGCCCAAGACTATCATCTACGGAAAGAACAACAAAAAGCGAACGTGATCGTAGAAAATCTTGTAGCTAAAGTCCAAGTGGCGAACTCCGTTAGTGGCGATGATAATGATTGGTACCTTGATATTGAAGCAACCATTAACATTTGCAAAGACCGTTATATGTTCAAGACTTACGAACATAATAATGGAGAAACCAATGAAGTTGATGGGGCAAACAAAGTTGTAAGCAAAGTTCTAAGAAAAGACATTATAGAACTTTCATTCACCTCTGGAAAGATTCTTGAATTAGTCAATGTATTTTATGTACCCGATATGTGTAAGAATTTGGTTTATGGATACCTTCTTAACAAAGGAGGATTCAAGATTGTGTATGAGTCTGGTAAGTTAGTGTTGTCCAAAAACAGTTAATTAATTGGACATGGGTACTCTTATAACGGAATGATTAAGTTGAATCTAATAAAGAAATCTTATGTTTATATTGTTGATTCTGTTAGTTCGTAGCATGTAGTTTTGGACATGTTAATTATAAATCTCTTAAATATACCGACTGTGTAGCACCACGCTACACACCCGTCTTCCTCAAAAAAATCTATTAAAAATATTCATAAATTAGGATTAATTTATGATTGTGATTTCGATAATATCTGTAAATGTGAAATATGTGTTCAAACAAAAATACATTGGAAATCCTTTAAATCTTTAGAAAGGAAAATGGGTTTACTTGATTTGGTATATAGTGACTTGGGTGACTTGAAAAGTCATATCATCTATGGTGGTAACCAATACAATATAACATTTATTGATGATTATACTAGATATGCATATATATATCTAATGAAACTAATGATGAGACTTTTGATAAATCTAAAATTTACAAAGCAGAAGTCGAAACATAATTAGGAGTTAAAATTAAAGTATTACATTCAGATCGTGACAGTTAATATTTTTCAAATATTCTACCTTGTTTTGTAAATAACATGGTATAGTTCACCAATGTACCATCCAGTATACACCACAACAAAATGGTGTTGCTAAGACAAAAAATAGAACTTTGGTAGAAATGATTAACCCCATGCTCATTGGTTCTAATTTACCTTATAATTTATGGGTTTAGACTATGTTATCTACAGGTTACATTTTAAATAGAGCACCATTTAGAAAGAATGGTATTTCCCCTTATGAATTATGATATAATAGAAAACCTAACCTTGGAAAAATTAAAGTTTGGGGTTGCTTGCCATGTATAGAAAATTAGACCCTAAATGACCAAAGTTAGGAAATAGGGTTTTAAATGTGTTTTCATAGGATATTCACTTAATAGTATAACTTATAAGTTTCTTATTCTTGACACCCTAGAAGTTATAGAATCCGTAGATGCAGAATTCTTTGAAAATCAAAAGGTTGAGATTCCATTGAGATCATCTAGTCTAGAACCTAACATGACTGATTATATCAATGATGGTGAATATTCTTTTGCTCAAAACAACAAGGAAGTATCAATACTGGATAATAGTACAGAACAAATAAGAAGTAAAAGAGCAAGGGTAGAGAAGAATTATGGTCCGATGTAACAACCCGGAAGTTCAGAACCAATTTAAAATTTTTATTTTAGCTATTTTAATGGGTTTTGAATATTTAAAATAATTTATTTTAAATAATAACGACTAAAAATTTATTTAAATCGAAGTTAGAACGTATAAATTTATTTTTATTATAAAACAAGCCTGAAATGGCATGGTAGTTTGAAAATTCAATTTTAAATTTCAATTGAATGTGCAAAGTTCAATATAAACTGGATTTCAGTAAAACTAGAAACATTTGATTCTGTTTAATAATATCTTTCTAACGAAAGTGAAAAAAAAAATCAAATTTCACAATATAAATTGAGAGTTATGTCCAGTTTAAAATTTAAAATAGTCGCTATGGAATTTATATATATATTTTAAATAATATATAGCTCTTAAAAATAACCATTTTGTAAACGACCTCCGTTTTTGATGAAACCACTTTTGTTGGATCCGTAATGTCAAATTATTGCTAGGTTTCAAATTTCATAATTTTTGGAATTAATATGTGAGCCCAGTGAATTTAAATGTGTTTGGTAATTTCAATTTGAATTTAATTGACTAGAAAAAGGCCATTTTTCAAACGGTCTCCAAATTCAATGAAATTAGTTTTGTTCGGACTGTATCGTCAAAACATAGCTAGATTTATTTTTCTGTAATTTGTGGAGTCATTATGTGGCCCCAGTAAATTAAAATGTACGTTTAAATTCAATATATATTGATTTATATTTCAATTTTGATAAAAACTGGTCGAAACAGTCGAATTGGCTTACGAAGCATATCCCATTATGTCCGAAATAGGGTTATTTAGCTAGGGGCGATAATCGTTCTGTTTGATTTGGAGTTCGTAGCAAGAAACAAATATTTTTGGAATTAAAATAAAATAAAATAATATTTAAATATATATGGGCCAACAGAATTTTTTCCCCCAAACCTAATTCATTATTCAGAAGAAAAAAAAACCATCGTCGTCTTCGTTTCCATCACGATAGAAGGCGGAATTTGCTCGATTCTTTTTTCCCTTAGATCTCCAAATCCACAAGCCAATTTAAAAAACTTTCCATGCGAGAATTGAAGAACTCGGTGAGACCTACCCATCCAACGGCTAAGATCGGGAAAGGAGGCGTCGTTGTCTCGATTTGCTCCCTCGAACCGCCGCCGTTCGAAGGCTGATTCTGGCGTCAATCCGTGATCGAGTTGGCCAGAAGGGGTGCCAGCTGGAAGCTCTCTCGAAGGCGGAGCTCGTGGTGCAGGTGGATCGTGGCCCGGCGTCACAGATCTCAAGAAAACTAGAGCCCTAGGTTTCGATTGGGGGGGGGGGAGGGGAATGACGTGCAAATGATTAATTTAGATTAATTAAATTGTTCGCTACACTTAAAAACGTCATCACCCTTTATAAAATCGTAACTTTCTCATACGGTGTCCGAATCCAGTGAAACTAGGAACCATTGGGACCGTGACAACGTGTACTACATTCTGAAGCTGACTGAAATGCATTTGGAGCTAATTGAGATTTTTGGTCAAATTATACGTCCATTCTGATTTGATTAAAATAATCATCTTAACGATTTCTGAAACCGATCTAGGTGAGAACTCTTTCTCACTCAACTATTTTTGTTACGTCATTATATCATAGGTTATAGACGGGGCTTAGTAGCTCCTGACACTATTTTTTTACAAACCATGGTTGATTGTTTGTTTGGATTGTGATTGGATTGTCATTGATTGATATTATTATTGTTAATTCCTCAAAAAATCCATACGCACATTGAGTTACAAGATCTGAGTAGGAGTTACAGAACGAACACCTTTAGGGTCGATCGCGCATAGTATTGTCCAAGGCGTTTGAGCGACTCATAAAGGACGGAAAGCAACTACACAGAGCAAGGCCGAAGCCCGAAGAAAGTCATGCTTTGGGCGTAGAAGCAAAGGTCGGTCGTTCATATCAGAACAAAGCCGCTCGAGAATCAAAACAAATCAAGTCGCCCACAGTAATGGAAGACGCTTGACCCAATATCAAAGTTCGGTCGCACGTATCAGAGCAGGAGTCAAGGTCGCGCGTGCAATTAACAATAGCTCATGGATTGCAACTCCTATCGCTCATATGATCCTATTAGTTGAATGCCAATACTTTGATCAGAAACCACCTACCGGTCAGTCGCACACCAGTTCTTAGAAAGAGCGCACTTACATTTCAAGTCGCAAGCCTTGGTCAGTCACCTCCAGACTAAAAAGGTCATCGCCTGCTCACTCAAGATCAGACATAGCCGCATAAGAAAATCCTGATCGTTCGTCTACCCAAAACGCACGCTCCTATAAAGTCGCTCGCACATGACAAC